>CAJPEV010000272.1:42627-133287 GCA_905338385.1 Darwinula stevensoni
CCCAGGTAGCCAAATCGATAAGGGCCAGTTATGGCCCTAATACGGCATACTTGGCGAATCTCTGGCATTGGCATCCACATTTGGGCCATTCATGGGAAAAGTCTGGCAACCCGAAGTACATCACTACTTCTGGCAGCCTCGTGCCTCCCGCTCAAGGGCCATACTCCTAAGGCCCTAATATGGGCAACCCATATTAGGGCCATGCAAATTTGCCACTGTGAAACCTGATTGAAAATAAAATTTTACCTCATATTCATCTGAGATGAGCGAAGACGAATTGTCTTTAAAAAAATAAAGATACTTTCCGAAATTCCACACCTTTTTTGTTTTTGGCATCGGGAAGATTAAATGTTAGCCTCGTACTTTTTCATTTGCCATAGGCTGTCTCGTCAGGAGTCGTCTCATCTCCTCTTCCTGCAGCTACAACAACCAGCACTTCCAAACTGCTTCGACCGCTGAATGGAACATGTCTCGTTTGACATTAAAACGGAGACGATCTGAGCTCATAAAAACTGCATGTGTTTACTCATTCCTGTGGAATTTACGAAATTTAGAGCAATGCAATTTTTGGTGATGCACGAGGGGTGAAACGATGAATACAATATTTTTCCCGAGAGTGGGAGTATTTATGTTAACATTGAGGCCACGATTGCCTCGCTCTTCCTCGTTCTCGCCGTCCTGCCAGGTGCATTTAATTGCTTCCAGGATCAATAGGTGGCGTTGTAAATAACGGATACTGTTCCCGGTTTGAATTCGTGCCCTGCTATAGGAGCGCTTCCATGATTGCTGGTAGTGACGTCTTGGGTGGGCCTATGTAATGGGTCATCATAAGTATTTTGGAAAGCCTGGACTTCCCTACTCTTCCAATCAGTTTCCTGTGTTACATGTATATTACAAAAACCTAGTGCACAATGGCATAGGCCCTTAGTGGTTGGCTGTTTCTTCTCTGTGTAAAAATAAGATAACTTTGTATTCTTGTTGCTAAAGCTGATCCTGAAATGTAGACATAGGCCTCAACTGAACCCTCTCCCCAACTGACTTGACTCCATAATGTGTGCATCTCATGTACTCTTGTTTGAGTCTCTTTATAATATAGCCAGAAATTTCAAGGCTAGGGAATATATATTTTTTGCTGAGCAATTAGCTTTTAGACATAGGACTCCATAATAGTCAGGTCTATATGCCCAGTAAATTAGCATGACTCCTACTTTCAACATTTCTTGGTTTCCAGGTTTTTCATGGGGAATGGAGACTGAATCCATATGGACATATTTTTGTGGTGCAACAACTATGATGCACTTTTATGATGGAAAACCTCCTAAAGACCTTTCAGAGAAGCTTAACTCATTCATGAATTTCATTCAATTTGGTGGGTTTCACCTGTCCATAATAGCTGGTCCTTTGAATTCAGATCTTTCTAGGATCTAGATATATGAAGGCCAATATCTGCTCAAATATGCATATGTGTTGCATAAGGTGTAGATAATCTTAAAACTGCCTGCCTCTTTCTTTAAAAGTATAGCTTGCATGCATCATAACCGCAGCTTTATTAGGATTTTTTTTTTATTTTGAAGCATTGTTTAGACTATACTGATTCATCTCCCCTAGGTCCTAAAAAGCCAAGGTGCCAACTGAAAACTAAGACGTCCGAAGTCACGTTTTCACTTTCCAGTTTTCACGTAAACATGACTACTACATCTACGAACGGACAAATATTGCCAGTTATATCAACAATGACTTCAACTCTTCAAAATGTCTCTGATAGGGTTTGTCAACTTTTTGGGACTTTCTTGGTGACCCTGGAGAATGAAATTGGCTGGAATAATGACAAGTGATATATGTTTTCTTTCTGGAAAGAGGTTCTACTGGTGTTCAACATTACAGGACCCAATGAAGAAGGGAAGAAAGATCTGTTGGACTGAACTACACTCAAGTAAGCGCTGTAGTTAACAATTTCTTCTCAACCTAAGCCAGCATCATGATCAAATGGCATGGAAACAGCTGAAAAAATTGATAATGATATCAACTGATTTATGTTTTTTCCATATTCCAGCCTCTTGGAGACTTGTAGATCTTATGGAAAGTGATCATGTCTAGTGCTCATTAAGTGTTTAGGGTTATACTTTTTCTCAGAAATACAATATGAAGTCAGAAAATGTGTATTTTAAACAGTGACTACTAGTCAAATGTAGACTCTCCCAGAGTCTTCAATTTAGTTTCAAATCAAAGAGCCAAGTTGGCTTCTAGATTTCCCTTAACACCAAGGCACATGCCAACTCATCTATATCTGAAAAGGAAATGTGGTTTTTTCATTTTGCATGCATGTCTCACATAGTATTCCCAGCAAAGGTTCAAAGTGAGCCAATAAAAGAAAAAAAATTGTGGAAGAACACACATACAAAGCTTGCTGCCAGAAGGCAGGTGGATGGAAGAATGGGAGGAAAATATACAAGGACCATAATTGAAAAGGCAGAAATTTTAAACCAGTTTTGAACTAAATCCTTTTTTAATATAATTTATTCTCATTCCACTTTATTTTCTCAATGCTCCCTAATAATTTCTTTGCTTATTTGCTAATTTCACAATTTTGCATCAGCAGGACCAGAGGGGAAGAAAAAGTCCAGAAGACAAATGGAATTAATGATTGATGGGATTTATCAACATTGGAGTGAGAGGATTCCCATCCCCACATCATGAGAAAGGGAAATTTTCCTTTGAAAATGAGGAATTTGATTGAGGATACATTGATCTGGACAACCAAGATAAAAAATTGTTCAAACCTCTACTGCATGTTATTAAAAACCACTGGAGGTGATTTTTCCTGAAAGGGACTTGTTATATGCATGGTGATACTTGATAAGAAATGGAAAAAAATAACAAGTAATTGCAATTCCAGTATTATGCTTGCAGAAAGATAATGTGGTGATGCATAACTGTAATGAATGAGAACTAAAAATCACACTTAAAGCATAAGCCACTACTTTGCAATTATTTTTTTTCAGTGTGTTCTGAAGTAGAATTGCATTTTTTGTGTGAGGGAAAAGCTTTTGGCAGGGAAATGGTTCAGGGTCATGATTTCTCTGATGTCCTAATACTGCAAGTTATGTTTAATATGAGGGAAATTCTTATGTTTTGCTTGTTCTTAAGTTATAATTTTTATATGTAATTGGCGAATTTTGATGCCTAGTTCAAATACATATATCTTTTCCTATGCATAGATTTCAAAGGTTCTGGTATTTGGACTAATATATGGTATTGATTTCATTTGTTTTGTAAGTGCTGCATATGAATGTAAAGTGAAAGTACATTTTCTGTTGTTGGTCAGATTTTGTTAAATATATCCTCTTCAGTCCCAGTTTCCCTAGTTTGGTGATTTTGAATTTTTATATATCATTCAACTTACATTAATGTGAATGGAAAACCCAGGATGTTGAAATTGAAAATCAAATTCACATTTATTGCACAAAAAGATGACAATGGTTTTACGAGTATATCACATGAAATTTGAAATGCTGCTTGGGTGGCAACCTTGTTATTTCCTGACCTAATGGGTCATATTTGGCCAAAAAGTAGGGTCTTTAATAGGTCCAGAGGTATGGCCTAAGCTCGACCATTGTGACATTTTTTTGTAAGGCCCAAATCTGGCTGCCACACTTGGCCCTAGGAATGTACTTTCTAATGGGCCAGATTCGGCCCAAGTATTGCATCTTACTAGGCCCAGTGATATGGCCGAGGCTAGACCATTGTGACATTTCTCGTATGGCCCATGTCTGTCTGCCGCATTGGGCCCATGTTATTTTGCCATGCATATGCCTTACTTGGCCCAGTCATGGTTGGCTACCTGGGCTAGAAATTCAGACCTGTTATTTTGTTATTTCCATTGGAAACCACAAGGGGAATCATCTCTAGTTTCCCAAGATCCACGCCAGAGTCCTGATGTTTTTTGAACATTTAAGGAAGCATTTGAAGATTTAGCATATACAGTATATCAAAACAATCACGGAATGATTTGAAACCAGATTCAGAAGATATGGAAATTGTGCATATTTTGTGCATATGCAGAAACAATATGAGGATAAGGAGCCATGAGTGTGCAGAATGCAGATTGACGACGAATTAAATGGAGGAATGGTTCTAAGGAGATCGAAAAAGGAAGGCCAGATAAAGGATCACCTTGTCTGATGCCTCTTTGGAAGAGAAAAGGAGCTGACAAATACTTCTCAATTTTCAGTAAGGATTGGTTATTTTTGTAGAGGGTTTTGACTGCTGACAAAAACAACTGAGTGGAGAGGGGAGTGAAAGAGCCGAAGGCAGAAGGGTGAACCTCTGAAGGAGGAAGTTGGACAAGTGATAGTGTGATCGGGTGATGGTCTGAAATGTAGGAAGTAGAAAGTATCTTTGAAAAATTGATGAGATTCATTAACATAAAAGCGATCGAGTCTAGCTTGTGGGGCATTTTGACTTCTACCTGTGAATGTAAAATCCATAATATTTGGTATTTGGATTGGGCTCTCCAAGCGTCGACTAGGCAACTTGATCGAACTTGATCGTTTGTAGACGAGTTTGTAAGAATTTTCGATATTCACTATTGTTTTTCCTGTCAATGTAGGTTGCAATTAAAATCCCCTTCTAAAACAACAAGTGCAGAGGGAGGAGTATTGAGATCAATTCCTAGTTTGTGAAGGACATGAATAGCGAGATCATCTGACTGAGGAACATTGGGTGAAGAGAGGGTGGGTTTCTTGAAGGACTAAATTAAAACGTAATTCATGGAGTAAGGTGAAGGACTTATGAAACCGAGTTGTTCCTGCAATTCCGTTTACATTCCAACTGCAGACATCCATTCAAAGTGTGAATTTTCACTCTTTTATAATAAAAAATATTTAAAAATGTACTGTGTCCTTGAGGATTTTACGTTTTTTCTTAATACCTTTCAAACGGTTGCCGAGTTCTTTATCAACTGAGATAGCTCAAAGGGTATCAATCATCCGAAACCTCCCTGACAAAGGGAGGTTTCGGATGATGAGGTTTTGGATAGTTTTTGGCAAGATTTTCAGGTGTCTTGGAATTCCACGCTTCATTAAGGAATAGCAAGAATTTGCCATCATTAAGAGATGATGAAGAAGCGTGTACTTTATAGAGAACCTTTTTTTTATTTTTCAGACAGTTTCAGATCGATAGGTGGTTTCACAACAGGTCTTTCGCTGTTACTTTTAGGGGGAAAGTCTTTTTTGCTGTGGAAGGGCGTGTGGATTTACATTCATGATGAGCGTTTTCGACCAGAGTTTGAGGTTGGTATCAGGGACGGCCATTCTACGACTAGTAGCATAGATTCTGTTCCTTGAGTTGCAGGGTGAACAAGGGTGTGTGGGATGATTGACATTGCTTTTCTTAAAGATGAGATGAGTTAAAACGTTGAAATGAACAGGGTCTTTTCCGTCTGGGAGTTTTATTAGGAAAATGGAACAGAAATAAGTGTTTTGCGTTGATTTGTCAGGTAGACGTTCATTGCTAAAAGTGTGAAGGTCTATGTCCAGTGTATCCTGGGGTTTATACGTCCTGTAATTGGTATTGTGCCTGAAATTATCCCTGAGGTACCATTATGTATATATTGTGCGGTAAAATTTGTTAATTCCATGTTTCATTAGGGTTTCATTGGAATTAAAGTTAAAATTTGAGCGAATGAAGAAAAGAAAGGTGATGACTGCTAGTCATAGCGAGAATTCGTTTTACAAAAGAAAGACGAACAGAGTCTCCTAACGAGAGACGAGACGAGATTTTATGCGCCTAGGAGAAGCTTTCAGTGAAGATATACCGGATGAAGCCGATCCCTAGCAGCACATACAATTGAAACAAGAGTGATTCAATGTTGATTTAACATCTAAACGTTGAAACAACGTTTAACCCTTTCATGCATGGTGTCCACTGTAGTGGACGGCAAGATTTTTGGCGATAATTATGAATTTTCAGCTATGGTACTCATACCTCGATACTTTTGGTGAATGCAGTCAACTCAAGGGCACATACTCTGTTCAGTGTCTCTTTCTAGCAGTAGAACATTCGACTACTACGGCAGAGTACCTCCTTAAACGTTAAACCGTGAAGGGCATATTTATATTTTGCTTTAAAAATTCATGCACGAAAGGGTTAATCATTGTAATACGTTACTAGGGATGTCTCCTTAGCCAGAGTTTCTAAAAAGAGTTTCAAGTTTTAAGAGAAAGCCAGGTGGAGGTTCGATATATGAGCTATATGAGTTTTGGAGCTATTAACTGGTTGATTATCTGAATACTTCCACGATATGGACTTGACTTAAAAATTTAATGGAACGCTACTTAACATGTTCTTCAAATTTTTTTTTTTTAATGTAATGTGACTTCCTATTCTTCAATCATGGCAGGGTTTGTTGAAATGGTCAAAATTCTAAGTGAACAGTCATGCCACTGCCGCTGCGAAGCATGAATCCATATTGGGATTCATGAAATTTATGCTCTACCAGATCCACACACTTTTGGCGACATCCTGGAAAATTGTCAATAATCCATCAGGAACTGAATTTTAAAATAAGGTTCGTGCCTCCCAATGGCAAGGGTAAGCACTTTTACTCATTTCAACAAAATCAGCTATAACTCAATCATAGAAAATTGGAGCCACATGACAGTTTAACATATATATTGAAGAACATGCTAGGCAATGGCCCTTTAAATTTTGAAGTCAATCCGTTCTGAAATATGGGTTTTGTTGGAAAGTTTCGAGTAGCTTATGGTCAACACTTGTTCCATCATCCATCGTTACATCATACTTTCATCATACTTCCCTTCTTGTTCCTGCTTTTCTCTCCTTCGTTTGTCATTCAGCAGCATTTCAATGCATTATTTTATTCACATGCATAATAATGTAGAGAAAGAAAACTATCATTGTGTGACTCGTAACGTGTCACTCGTGACTCACGTTACAAAAGTTCCACAGCCAATATGGATATTGCACCAATGCAGTTCAATGATCCAAGTTCTATTTTGATTGGACTAATAATGTATAACTTGGAGGAACCAGCAGCATTTGCTCGTGAAAGCAAGGAGTAGTGACAATCAAAATGGTAATGTTCGTGAGACATGTTACTCGTCAAAATCCATTCATCTTCAAGACGTCGCAGAAGATTCGTTTCCATCGGTAATGGCCAAAATGGCAAACCACTTGTGACAATTACAAAGGCAGTGGATGTGTCAAGGAATTTTTTGCAAATCATGACTTTGCTGATTGGAGCAAGAAGCTGGGGACGATTTGCACTGATGGGGCGCCATCTTGGGAACAAATCAGGATTTGCAGGCTTGGTGAAGGCAGAAGCTCCTCACATTGCTGTCACTGCTTCCTGCATCGACATGCGCTTGCCTCAAAAAAGGTGCCCGAAAATTTGAAGGACGACGTGTCCACTGCCGTGCAGGTCGTGAACTTCATACAATCTCGTGCCACAAATCATCGCCGCTTCAAAATTCTCTGCTTCAGTTGACTCAGAAACACGATGTCCTGTATCGCACGGAAGTTTGTTGGGTCTCACGAGGTCAAGTTTTCACTCAGCTCATGGAACTTCGGGCGGAGGTTGCCATGTTTCTCCAAAAAAAAGAAGGCAACCTTTGTGGAAAATTTGCGAATCCAGATTTTGACCTGGACCTGGCTATTGGCAAAAATGTCTGCCAAATAAGGCCCAATGCCTTATTTGGCAGACATTTTTGCTCATTTGAGAATTGGGAGAATCCATGCTGGGAAGAAGCTAAAAGCATTTCTGGGCAAGTTCCTCTGGAAAAGGCGGTTGGAGGACAATTACGCAAATTTCTCAAGGGTGGTAGGGCTTCTTCTGGCGCGCGAAGAGGCTGAAGAAATCTTGCACAGGGATGAAATTTTGACTCATTTGACAACCATGAAAAATTCATTTCAAAATTATTTTGGCTCAAAAGAGCTGAAGCCTGAGGCATGGATTCGTAATCCATTCTTCTTTGTCCTGGACAGTGTCGCTGATGTTGATATGGTAAGATGATTTGATGGTAAGATGACTTGCGAGCCAAGGAAATGATGAAAAACGAGTTCTAGACAAAGAATTTAATGGAGTTCTGGTGTTCAATGATGGATCTTGTTCTTGCCAAGTGGGCTCTGCAGTCTCTCATCCCATTCGCTACAACTTACCTGTGTGAAGCAGGGTTTTCAACATTGCTGGCCATCAAAACCAAGTCCCAAAACCGGTTGGATGCAGCAGATGATATGCGTGTTGCTGTGTCAAAGACAGCCCCTGGTTGCTTCGAAGCATCAGCAACCATCTCATTCAGCTCTCTCTGTGCCGGTTTTTTTTTTCTTAATGCAAACTCTTTGCTGCACTGAATTTTATTTTCTTCCTGGTAAGCCAGAATAGAATTTGTGAAAAATAACTATCCTGGGTACTTTTTTCCCTCTAATTTTTACTAGAGCCTTATTACATGGTCCATGAGTTATATATGGGGAGGGATCTGGAAGGTCTGTAGTGACTGAAAAGTTAAGAACCCCTGTTCTAAGGAGATCGAAAAGAGGCCAGGTAAAGTATCACCTTTACCAGGTCTGATGCCTCTTTGGAAGAGAAAAGGAGCTCACAAATCCATATTTTCAGTAAGAATTGGTTGTTTTTGTAGAGGATTTTGATAGCTGATGAAAACAACTGAGGGGAAGAGAGTTTCTGAAGGGTTTGAAAGAGATAATCATGCGAAACACGGTCAAAGGCCTTTTCTTGATCCACAGAAATAATATGTAAAGGACATTTATACTTGGAGTACCAGATTATATCTCGAATTCGAGATTGTTGCGAATCTTGCGGGTAGGGATACAGTATGTTTGGTCAGGGTGGATGACGGTGGTCAAGGGATGTTTCAATCGAGTAGTTAGAACTTTTGCGAATAGTCTGTATTCAGCAGTGTAGTGGGGCGCCAGTTTTTAGTATCTATCGATAGATCAATCCCTTTGGGACTAGAATGACCACTTCGCGGCTCAAAAAGAGAATGAGAATAAGAATATTTCATAGTAGAATTCTCTCAAATATGGCCAGAAAAAAGTGTAAAACTCAGCGGTGAGACCATCTAGTTCGGGACTCTTCCGCTTTGATAGGGTTTTAACAACTTCGTCAAAATCAAGGATGGTAAAGGGCGAGTCAATATCATTTGATTCACTTGAATCCAAGGCTGGAAGATCTTGGTCTTATTTGGACTGATTCTACAGGACTGTGACTAAACAAAGTGGAGTAGAAGGATACGTACTCTAAAAGTGAGGGTGCATCGTTAAGTGTTCCTCCAGTGGCTTTATTTCGAATTGATCGAAGTTAAAGATTGCCTTTGTTGTTTTCCAAAGAGAAGGACTTTGGAGTTGGTTGAAGCATCTTCTACAGATGCTTCAACCAATTCCAAAGAAAATTCCTCAGTCATATTGTAGAAGGACCACTAGTATCGTTCATTCATTATTGTCGCTATTCATCTTGCTTCTCCACAAGGTCACAAGGTCTTGAAACTTTGTAATCCTTACAAAGTTTCAAGTATCTTATGTCAGATTCGAGGGAGGAGAGGGCGATTGAGAAGTTAGCTTTCTTTGGGGTTAAGACCTCTGGAGAACATTTTAATTTTAACCAATCCTTTTTCCTACCAATCGCCGGGGGAGTTGTAGTGAGTTCGTTCAGAATTCAGATGGTATTCCAAGTTGTGAGAAAAGAGGAAATGAAAGTGGCATCTTTTAGTAAGGAATTGTTAAGGTGCCAGAAGGCTGAACCTCTGAAGGAGGAAGTTGGACAAGTGATAGAGTGTGTGATCTAAGTGATGGTCTGAAATCTAGGAAGTAGAAAGTATCTTTAGCAAATTGATGCTATGAGATTCATTAACACAAAAGCGATCTAGTTTATCTTGTGGCGCATTTAGACTCCTCTTGCATACGCAAGTAACACATTGTGTTACAAACGTTTTCAAAATGGAGTTGCTCCAGCGCAACACAGCTCTAGCGCAACTAGAGCAACACAGCTCTAGAGCTGTGTTGAGAGTTGAGAGTGTTGAGAGTTGCAAGTTGATGGACATTGATCAGAACGTTTCACAACGTTTCCTCAACGTTTTCACTCGGCAAGTTGCAACATTTCCTATCAGCATTGAGAGAATGTGGACACTCTTGACATCGACAACGTAGCGACAACTTTCTGATACAACATACTTGGTGGAAGTTTTAGGGAATTATAAAATTGTCCTTGCCACGAGATGGGAGACGTAGGTCTCACTTTTCTCGCAATTCACAAAAGTGCCCTTCCTTTCTGTGGAATCGTCCCGCCACATTGTCTCATTATAGGAATAATTGAACTTCATAGCTTGTTATCCTCATATTTGAGACAGATTCATGGGGTTAAGATTACAGAACAAGTTCTTATTCCCAAAGGAATATACTCCTTGATAAGCTCCTATACTCCTTGATTATATCTTACAGGACATTAAAAACGATGGTAGAAAGTCTGTGATCTCAATCCTTCATTTTCTTTTTCTGAGAAATAGATGAGGAAAGAAAGAAGTGAAGTTGTGGACACTGGACAACTATACCTGTGTGAACCTTTTCCTGAAATGTGCCATACATCCAAGGAAAGATTCCCTCCACAAATATATTAATAGTTCGAGAAAGCATAAGGAACCTAATTTATTTTTTGAAAGTTTTTTTTCTAATCCATCCATCCAAGAAACGCTCAAAAAATACTTTTTTGTGTTATCAGGAATGTGCATGTTCGTATATTGACAGTCAAAAGTATAATAGAATGGTTTCATTTAAATCAGACAGATCCATGGTGTTCGTGTCAGGTCTGACTTCGATTTAAACAAACATATGTAGTCCTCCTATCCAAATGATGAAATATGGTAGTCCTTTCACCTTCGTATCTGCAATGGTCATGGAGAAAAAATTCCTCAGTGGATTTTTTTAAAAGGACTACTTTCGCCATTTCCTCCCACATTCGGTGTACTGTATCTCTTAAACAAATTTCCATAGGTTACTAAAATAATGTATCGCGTACTTGAAAGTATGTACAGGGTGTCCCACTTATCGCGGACGATTTTAATCACGTTTAAAATTCTTCCTACTTGAACAAACTAAACAAAATTTTCACAATATTTAGATGTCTGTTTAGCATTTATTGTGACAAAGTTTCAGCCAAAACAAATTCACCAGTTACAAGCTATGAACTTCAGCATGACACCCGTCGATTTCAAGCACATTTTCCAATCGTGCCTGATATTCAAGCAACGTTTTCTGGCGCATTACAACTGTAATGTCTCCGAACGCAGCGGTAATACGTTCCTTCAGTTCGGAAATGTCCCTCGGTTTGGTCGCTTAGACTTGTTAGGAGAAAAACGGTCACAGTCATGAATGTGTAGAGCATGCCAAATAATAATGTCAAATGGTGGAGAATGTGGAGAACATTCTACACCTATGTAATGAACAAATTGCGTCGTAATTGTATTTGTATTAGTAGCCTCTGTTTCTAAACTCTCCGTGAGACTTGCTTCAAAAGGTTCCACTTTAAAAGGTTTCACAATACAAATGAGTTCAAATTTTACTTTTAAAACCCCCCAGCTTGCAGCTTTTGCACGCTTTCCTGTTCCTCTTTGACAGGTTTTTCTTGAACTTTCTGAAGCTTTATGGCCTACTTTTTTCTGCTGAAAGAACAAATGATTTGGCAACATATTCAAAAATGGTTGTTGCTTTCTACGAAAATATTTGCTATTATCAGAATATGGGCCAAAATTTGAGAAATCATGATCGCAACATACTGAAACTAGGTTTTTCTTATAGCTGAATGTTTTGAGAATGTTTTGGGTAATAAAAAAAAAAACTTTTAGGAAAATTTTGAGGTTTTTTTCGAAAGTTTTTGCTCATAGTCTCCCATTTTTGGAAATTTCTTTAGGTCACTTATAGATCCATCCGAAAACAGATTTTCACTGAAAGCAACTGCTGTATTAGATAGTTACAGGTAAATAGGTATTTTATGCTTTCGCATACTGTAAGTCTCCTGCTCATACATGTTATAGATACTGTATTCATGGGTAGGAGTTATACCAGTACAGGCTTTGTCCTGTTGATGGGAACGTCAGGGTAGAGAGATAAAGTACGAAATGATGAGGAATTATTTCAATATTGGCAGATTATCGGTACAGTTCACGGCCAGTGAATCCTATGCTTTTTCCCAGAAATTGATGCCAATATCCCAAGTAACACAAGATATTCCAGCAACGTTTAGGAAATGTTAATGAACAATCTTGCATCCATTAGGAAATGTTGATGAACAATTTTGCATCATGTGTAAATGTCCAAAATGTCAACGTTGATCAAATGTTGCGAAGGAACATTGCAATTACGTTGCAAATCGCTACTTATTACATATACATTGCAGATACGTTTCAGGATTTAAATTGCTGCAATGTTGATTAAAACTGTTGCTTCACGGGCACTTAATCTGAGCCTATCTTGGCATTACGGAAAAGCGTAGGCTTCACTGGTCCTGAACTGGACCAATTCGACCATTCGACCAATATTCAATTATTTATTTCATCCTTTCGTACCATATACCGTACTTTACCTCTCTACTCAGACATTCTCATCAACAGGACGAAGCCTGTACTGGTTTTACCCTCTACCCATGCATAATACAGTATCTGTATCGTGTACAGGCAGGAGACAGTACATTTTTAGAGGTGATCTTCCCCTGGATGTGCTAAATTGCACAATATAGGAAAAGGTCCGACCGCAATGTTCTATGGAGTGTCCACGAAAGCAATCCTTCGTTTCCTCGGCTAGTCACCAGAATGAGGATATGATGTATTAGAGATCGCAGACTGTCTACCATCGATTTTATTGTCCTGTAGGATGAACTCGACGAGTTCTTGGAAAGGGTTCTTTTTGGGAATATGAGCTTTTTTTATCTTGACCACATTAATCTGTCTGGAAAATGAAGATAACAAGTGATGATGTGTCCGTGTTCATTGACTCCTATAATGAGACAATGTGAGACATTTGGCAAGGTACTAAACATTCCCGTGCGGGACGATTCCAGGGAAAGGAAGAAGGGCACTTTTGTGCACTGTGAGAAAAGCAAGACCTACGTCTCCATCTCGTGGCAAGGAGGACGACTTTACGATTCCCTAAAACTTCTAAGTCCATGTTGTATCAGAATGTTGTCGCTACGTTGTCGATGTCAAGAATGTCAACATTCTCTCAATGTTGATAGCAAATGTAGAAGTGTCGCAGCAACATTCCAAGTGAAAGCATTGAAGCAATGACCATGTTATATCAGAATGTTGTCGCTACGTTGTCGATGTCAAGAGTGTCAACATTCTCTCAATGTTGATAGCAAATGTTGCGATGACATTCGTAGAAGTGTCGCAGCAACATTCCAAGTGAAAACATTTAAGCAATGTTTTCTCAATGTTGTACAGCAACCTGCAACATAGAGCAACATAGGCAACATTTCAGAAACGTTTCATCAACATGCTGTGTTACTTGGGTCCAGGCCAGCTAGATTTCTCAAGCATTGCAGTGAATGATTGAGACACTTTAGAATTTAGATTTTTTTTTCAGTGCAGTAAGAATATGTGTGAGAAAATGGAGTTTAGTTTTTCCTTTGAAGTAAGAATATCATTGAGAAACTCATTTAAGTTAGATTTTTGTGAAAGAAGAACCCCTTTGAATTAAGAATTAATTTAGAACAACTTTTAAAAAATAAGAAAAAAACAAATAAAAATAAAATGGCCAGAGCAGTGTTCCCATCCCCGTCGATCTGGCCGGACTTAGAGAAATAAGCACTAACAAAAAAGCACATAAAAGAACAACAGCTATATTACTCCTAAAAAATATCCCGGGCAACGCCGGGTAACCCAGCTTGTACAAAATACGTAGGTCTATGTACGTTTCTGCTTTGCTGTGTGCCAGGGACGAAAGTGGAGATTAGTGTCCCTAACCGCGGTCTCATCGGGCCTTTCTTTTCGATGACAGAGCGACGAGTGACCGATCTTGTATCTCCCGGTGAGTGGCATTGTGCCCGACATCGAGAATGCGTAAGGCAAGGAACGAGTGTTATTCCTGCAAGATTGCGCTTTACGAGGGGCGTTCAAAAAGTTTCCGGCCTGAGAGGGAAGATGAACAGTTAGCGCAACGTTGCTTTTCCCCCAGACTCTCCATTCAATTTCAAGAGGAAAACTAGCATGTCCGGTCACCCAGCTAGTACTTTCCTTTTCCCACAGGTTTTGAAAGTGAGGTCGCTCTCATGTTTTTGGAAAAATGGAAAAAAATTAGCTTCGTGCAGTGATTAAATTCTTGCATTTGAAGAACTTAACCGCAAAGGAAATCCACATTGAGATAGTGACTGTTTTAGGGGACAATGCTATCTCCAATAGCATAGTGAAAATTCGGATAACTGCATTCAAACGTGGCAGGCAGAGCACAGATGATGAGTCACAGTCAGGGAGACCAACAATTTCAATCTCTGATGAGAATGTTGACCGTGTGGAGGCTATGGTGTATGCAGAACGTCGAATGACCATTACGCACATTGCTACGACCCTACAGATTAGTGCTGGTAGTGTAGAATCTATATAGAAGAACAACCTCCAGATGAAGAAAGTGTCTGAAAGAAGGGTGCCNAGTGTAGAATCTATATAGAACAACCTCCAGATGAAGAAAGTGTCTGTAAGATGGGTGCCCAGAATGTTGAACCCAGAACAGAAGCAGCATCACCAGCAAGTTTCGATGCAGCTCCTTGAGCGCTACCAGGCAGATTCAGCCGACTTTCTCTTCAGGGTCGTAACGCATGATGAAACATTGGTTCACCACTTCGATCCCGAAACTAAGCACCAAAGTCTTCAGCAGAAAAACCTAGATTCGCCACCCATTGAAAATTCAAGACCATCACCTCAGTAGGCAAGGTGTCCTCCTCTGTCAGGGTTGTCCCTCTGTCCCAAGGCACCTCTGTCATCTAGGATGCAATGGGGATTTTGCTAAATGACTACCTGGAACATGGAACGATCATAACGGGTGACTATTACGCCAAACTGCTTTTGAAACTGAGAGAAGCAATCAAGAAGAAGCATCGAGGGAAACCTCGCCGGGGTGTGCTAGTTCTCCAGGACAATCCACCAGGTCATGCCTCTCAGGGTTGCAAACGCTGCTTTCCGCCAATGTGGCTTCGAATTGCTTCCCCACCCTCCTTTTTATTCCCTTGATCCCTTTGATTTTTACCTCTTCCCTCTTTTGGAAGAAAATTTGAATGGCAAAACATTCAGTAGAGATGATGACGTCATGATGGTCGTTGACAGTTGGTTTGAAGACCAAGAATAATAATTTTTTTAATTCACTCCAAAAGCTGGAATTACGCAAGCAAAAATGCATTGCTGTTCCAAGAGATCATGTCGAAAAATGAAATGACATTCACGTTCTTCAGACTTCATCTTACCCCTTAGGCCGGAAACTTTTTGAACGCCCCTCGTATGCGTGGACTTGTCCATGAAAAACGTAAAAGTTTAGACTTGATATTGGCGACATCACGTAATAGAAAGCTAAAAAAATATTCAGCTGAATGGCAAAGCAAAATAAATACAATTCATGGGAGAAATCCAAAGCCTTTGTGTACCAAATGAAGATGAAGATACTTGTGGGGTTATGCCTGGAGTTGCAAGAAACAAGATTTAAGGGATAAAAATTCCCCGAGAAGAAAACTTATTTACGGATTAATTTCCACAAAAATGTAAATGTAGAACGGAGATCAGATTTTGGGATGCCAACAAAGCGATTTTCTCGGATCTCAGTTCTCCTGACGTAACGATACGATTATCTGAATTTACAGCAACACCGAATGAAAAATTCATGAACAGAAAAGTAGAAAAACAATCAAGTATTTGCCTCTCATATCATAATTTAGTGTTTAGGTATTATTTGTATAACTGATTAGTTTATGAGGGAAACGTTAGAAAAATAATCATTCCGAGTCTGTAAAAGTCGGCAACCATTGAGTTCCTATTTATAGACTCATACTCTTGCATATTCATCTCAGAGATACGAATATCTTCGCTGTTTTAGGACTGCCTTCTATTCTAAGCATACCCCGACTACAGGGGCACAATTAACCGCGATAAAATGGGTATGATACTCTGAAGTCATGTGTCAACGTCAATTTCTTGGGAGTTATTTCCTACTTTCTCATGACTTCGTTCATACGGTGAAAAGTGCATGAAGAAAACGTTAGGGCAGAGTAAGGACCGCTTTCCAAGGATACGATTGTCTGTATTTAGTGAATGCAGACACAGGTGATTCGCTCACCTGCTGCTTGGGGAGTGATCCCACACGATTCTTACTCTGTATCGACCCGTGTATTTGAGAGGGCAATGATATCTTCCAGTCTTTACCTTAGCTTCGAAACGAGTCGGAGGGTACGTGAGGAGAGGGAGAGGGGGGGGGGGGGGGGGGGGGGGGGGATATTTTCACATGCACACACGTTTTACTGGAGAATGAGATTTATTAAATATTTCTGTTATTCAGGACTGATTCTCAGCACAAATAATGAAATCAAAATAATTCCTACAAACGGCTGCAGTCAAAATTCAGCCCTTCTTGATTTACTGGCTGAAAAATCTAATAACTTCGCTGAAATCAATGGAAGAAGCAACTTGTTATTCGACTGACAGGAAAGCAAGATTTGTAATTCTTTCTTGAGACGTTGTAGATCGCAGGTACGACTTAATCAGCTTCATTTTGCTGAAAGATGACGTTTGCCGCCCTCAGTTCAGAGGGCGGCAAACGGGAAAAAATGGCAAAATCGTCAAAATGGGCATTTTGCCAGTGGGCGGCAAAATGGGCAAAACGAAAAAATTTTCCGAAATTTTGCTTCTTTGAAATGAAAAGTTTGTTGAAAGGCTATTTTGCCGCCCTCTGGACTGTGGCGCCCGGGGCGACCGTCCCACTTGCCCCCCCCCCCCCTAGTTACGCCACTGATGACAGGAATGCCACTAATTAAACAAAAATTGCATTTATTCCGGAACCACTGAGTTCGTAGCGAATAGAATCACATAATATTAATAATCAGATTGTGCAGGGAACCAGTAGCGAGCGGAACTACCCATGGCTGCAATCACAGCCTTCATTCTCTATGCCATGCTCTTCGTGCACTTTTCGCATGTTAATGTTGAGAGGCTTCGAGGAATATTAAACAACCTTGATCAATTCGAGACCGGACGAAAATTACTTCTTTGCAAGTCCCTGTCAAAGACATGTGTAATATGTTTCATTAGATTGCAATCTGTGAAGTTTCCTGGCTAACAAAAGACGCCGATATCGTTACCATAGTGCTAAAGTGTCTCCATACGTGCCGTATGACTTGGTGCAAGACTAGATGAGAAACTTTTAGCTGCACCTAAAGGTTGTCCTTTAAGAAATATTTGTTGAACATATGCTCTTATCAGCTGTCTCTATACCGGCTCAAGGAAAGGAGATAAGGGTATCTCTATTGATCGCTTCCATTTGTCATAGCTGAATTTTATTGTACGGCAGTATACGAGGGGCGTTCAAAAAGTTTCCGGCCTGAGAGGGAATATGAACAGTTAGCGCAACGTTGCTTTTCCCCCAGATTCTCCATTCAATTTCAAGAGGAAAACTAGCATGTCCGGTCACCCAGCTAGTACTTTACTTTTTCCACAGGTTTTGAAAGTGAGGTCGCTCTCGTATTTTTGGAAAAATGGGGAAAATTGAGCATCGTGCAGTGATTAAATTCTTGCATTTGAAGAACTTAACCGCAAAGGAAATCCACATTGAGATAGTGACTGTTTTAGGGGACAATGCTATCTCCAATAGCATAGTGAAAATTCGGATAACTGCATTCAAACGTGGCAGGCAGAGCACAGATGATGAGTCACAGTCAGGGAGACCAACAATTTCAATCTCTGATGAGAATGTTGACCGTGTGGAGGCTATGGTGTATGCAGAACGTCGAATGACCATTACGCACATTGCTACGACCCTACAGATTAGTGCTGGTAGTGTAGAATCTATATAGAAGAACAACCTCCAGATGAAGAAAGTGTCTGAAAGAAGGGTGCCCAGAATGTTGAACCTAGAACAGAAGCACCATCGTCAGCAAGTTTCGATGCAGCTTCTTGAGCGCTACCAGGCAGATTCAGCCGACTTTCTCTTCAGGGTCGTAACCCATGATGAAATATTGGTTCGCCACTTCGATCCCGAAACTAAGCACCAAAGTCTTCAGCAGAAAAACCTAGATTCACCACCCATTGAAAATTCAAGGCCATCACCTCAGTAAGCAAGGTCATGACCTCTGTCATCTAGGATGCAATGGGAATTTTGCTAAATGACTACCTGGAACATGGAACGATCATAACGGGTGACTATTACGCCAAACTGCTTTTGAAGCTGAAAGAAGCGTCGAGGGAAACTTCGCCGGGGTGTGCTAGTTCTCCAGGACAATCCACCAGGTCATGCCTCTCAGTGTTGCAAACTCTGCTTTCCGCCAATGTGGCTTCGAATTGCTTCCCCACCCTCCTTATTCGCTTGATCTGACTCCCTTAGATTTTTACCTCTTCCCTCTTTCGAAAGAAAATTTGTATGGAAATACATTCAGTAGAGATGATGACGTCATGGTGGTCGTTGACAGTTGGTTTGAAGACCAAAAATGATAATTTTTTTAAGTCACTCCAAAAGCTGGAATCACGCAAGAAAAAATGCATTGCTGTTCCAAGAGATCATGTCGAAAAATGAAATAACACTCGCGTTCTTCAGGGTTCATATTATCCCTTAGGCCGGAAACTTTTTGAACGCCCCTCGAACAGGGAAGTGGATGCGACGACGCGGAACGGGACGGAAACAAGCGGAAGGAAACCTACACATTCATGCGGTGGTTTATGATTGTGTAGGCGGCTCCGACGTGATTTAACGTTAATGATAATCACGAAGAGATCGCCAGCGTGTTCGAGGTTCATAATGACTCCGTTGACTCCTTAAATATACAGTTACTTTATTGTGACAATCAGCTTGGAAAGAGGTCAATAATAAGGAGAACCAAAAAATGGATAAGGGATTGAAATTCGAAATTCTGTTCCCTGAAACGCTTATTAGGCCATAGATACTCAATGAGCAATACCTGAATATAAACCCGAGAGGTAGGGTTGGGGTGACAGACGGCATACGATCTCCAGCACTGACGTCAAGGGTCCACTCAATATCCCGCGTCTTCTCTCAGGCTTCTCTTCACTATCCTACAATTCGACTCCCTTGTCCGACTCACTCACTTGACATACCCGACTCGACCCGACCCGACAACCTCTACTCTCCCGCGCGACCCTTTTATTCCGTTATGCCGGACATGCGCATTATCTTTTATTGTGATTTCATCATCTTTGTAAAAGTACCTCCTACAATTGCATCATGGTCACACTAGATGGTACCTACCCATTCGGCACAACAACGTTGCGTCAACATTGATAAAAGGTTGAAATGTTGAGCTATCCACATTTAATTAAGTTCTACCAATCGGTACGAGATGGCGCCTAAGCGCCAATTTAGCGATTCTCACCCTGGTATAAATGGAATGAGTCCCCTGTATCTTTCACACGGTACCCGATATTTTCCCACGTACAACTTAAAGGAAGGCTTTGGAATTCCTCGATAGACCCATCTAAGGAGGTAACCCGGCACAAGGAAACTCCAAGTACTACTGGCCAGGGTGTCCGAGGAGACATGCCGTAAGTCTCTACGTGGCGCTTAGTAGCGAGCTAATAATATTAGGCTGTTCCAAAATAAATGTCCGAATTCGATCGCAAACTTTGAAGGGTCGTAACTCAGCTGATAATGAACGTTTTTAATCGAAGTCAGCACCATCCGCTTCAGCACACTTCTGATAACGAGATACAAGCTTGTTGATCCCAGTCGAGTAGAAATCCTGGGTTCTGGAGGTGATGAAATCCTTAAAGGCATCTTCGGCAGAGGTCCGATCATGGAAGTGTTTCTCCTCGACGAAGTGATCCAGGTGTTTTAAAAAGTGGTCATCCGTAGGTGATATGTCTGGGGAGTATGGTGGATGAGGCAGAGTTTCGTAGCCCAGCTGATTCAGTTTGCGTACGGTGAGATGTGCGACATGCGGTCGGGCGTTGTCGTGCAGCAGAATCGGCCCCCTTCGGTTGACCAATGCAGGCTGAAGTTTGCGAAGTTTCTCGTGCATCGTGTCCAGTTCGTCACAGTACTTCTCCGCTGTGATTGTTTCACCAGGTTTCAGAAAGTGGTAGTGCACCACTCCTGTTGAAGTCCACCATACAGTGACCATAGTCTTCTTCGGGTGAGCGCTTGGCTTTGGGAAGTGCTTGGGAGGCTCATCTCGGTCCAGCCACTGCGCCGATCGTTTACGATTGTCGTACAGGAGCCACTTTTCGTCGCACGTAACAATACGGTCGAGAAAAGGGTCGTTTGTGTTGCGTAGAAGCAATGCGGAGCTGATCTCGTATCGGCGAGTGCGATTACTCGCGGTGAGTTCGTGCGGAACCCATTTGTCCATCTTCTTCGTCTTTCCAATGTCGTTCAGATGACGGGAAACGGTTGCGATGCCAACAGACAATTCTTCCGCAAGCTCTCGGACCGTTACATGGGGATCACGTTCCACCATAGTCTTCAGAACGGCGTCGTCAAGAGACTCTTTCCGACCTCTACCTTCCTGTTCTTCGAGAGTCTCATCTCCGTTACGAAACTTTTCGAACCAGCGTCGAATGGTGCGATCCGTGACCGATCCTTGGCCGAACGCAGTGTTGATTTTATTCGCCGTTTCGGCAGCATTAGTTCCAAGTTTGAACTCGTAAAGAAAAATCGGACGAAAGTTGCGTTTCTCCATCGTTCGCTTTGGCAGCTACAGGAACGTTAGGCTAAAGATAAATAAAAAGCAACTAAGTGGCTTACATAGAGAAAGGTTTGCTGAAAAAAACGGTATATAACAATAACTGGTTATCGCAAAATTGACAGGTATAATGATAGACAAAACATTACACTTCGAAAATCGGACATTTATTTCGGAACAACCTAATATCTCTGTCAAGAGGAACAAAGTAAAAATTATGAAAAAGTATGAAAATTTATTTGTGAGGATGTGTTTGACTCCTATACTAATCCTGGGGATGATGCTAGATGTGTAATACCTCTGCTGGACAGAAAGTGTCTCTCGAGTACTCGAACCGAATTCTGATCTAATAAAGGAAATAGCGGAACTCCTCCGGCATGTTAGTATTCAATAGAGTATTACCATCCCAACAAGGAGGTCCTCACTTGGTCATCCGGGGGGATCTCTCCGTGGGATGACGGTATGTAACAGAGTCCTATCAACAATCTAAGATACACGCGATCCCGTCATCTAATCGATATTAGCGCTCGTTCAGACTCGGGAAATGGAGGAGATACTGTAAGGCCCAAACGTTGACAATTCAATGCCGACACGACGTATTTTCAACGTCGAACTGTGTCTCATTTCGACATTGCTTCAACATCGAGGCAACATTGTCACGTTGAAAAATCAACCTTTGCTCAATGTTGACACGACGTTGCTGTGCCGAATGGGTCTGGTCCACAAACGGCAAACTTTTTTAGTAGGGCTGTACCGATGGCCACCTTTCGCCGGTGGACCGATGCCAGTTTCCATCTCGATGGACTCCAATGCGCGACATGGATCCTCAGTGATGCATTCATGGATTTTTGTGATGTTCTCGGTGCGTGACGTTCGCGGTAGTCCTCTTCCACAGGGCCGGATTAACCCATGGGCTAATAAAGCTATAGCCTTAGGCCCTCATATTTTTAGGGCCTACTTTAGGCCCTCCATTCCATTTTTTTTTGCAATATACAATTCATACTTAGGCCCTTCTCTCCCATTAGTCTTAGTCTCCTCATAACCTTAATCCGGCCCTGCTCTTCCATCTTCCTTTTTCTTGATGCTAGAATTCAACTCAGAATGAATCTGCTGCACTAGGCGAAGCGTGACAGCATGTGGCCATGCAGTGATGATAAACGCATAAGTCTGCATTGCAGTAAAAGAATTCCTTCTGCACGTTTCAATCAAGAATCGAATAGCAGTTTTGTCGCATTCCATTGCGTGGCAGATAACAGAATGACACAATTTCGGTTGACGCACAGAACTGAACTTAAAAACAGGAAATCGTTGAAATTCTGCCTATAAATAGCTTAATGTCCAAAAATAGATCCCTGAAATTTGATTGGGTAGAACCTCTTAATAGCCATTTTTTTTGCGAAGTGAAATTATTTATGGGTGAACCTTGTACGATGTGCTTTCCTTTTGTGACGGTCATAATCTACAATCGTGACGACACGTTCCAAACTGCTGCTCGAAATATATCAGGGGGATGGAGCGGACTTCCTGCGTATGCTCTCCTTCGACTCGTGGCGTGTGGTGAGGCCATTGCGGTTAACAAGGCTCTTGAGGTCACCCCAAAGCCAGAAACCTGCTGGGGTGGGGTCAGACGATCTTGCAGTCGCAACGTTCGCCAAACCGTGGTTTTAGGGATTCCCGTTTTCCGTGAAACTTTGCCACTACTGGAGGTTCCAAACCGATCGGTCTCGGCCATTTCCTTTGTCACCTGGAGGACCTCAGCGACGACTTCCACCGGTGCCGATGGGTGATCACTCCTCGGGGCATCGGCTACACTGCCGGTCCGTAAGAATTCGGCCGTGAGGTTCCGAAGTGCTCTCGCCGAGCGTGGCCCTCGCCTCGTGCTGTGTTGCCGTCGGTAAGCACGTAAAGCTGCTTCGTTATTCCTGGAATTTTCATACCAGAGCCCAATGAGCTCAATTCTCTGCTTCGAGCTCAGCATTGTAGTTACATGTTGAAAACTGTTCGAATATGCATTCAACTTACGCATCCTATTCCTAAGGTACCATGCGCGACCACGATGTCATAACAGGCCACCACGAAACTGAATACGTTTTCTTCCGCATGGTCAAATTGGTCTACATACTAAGTTTCACAACGTTGTGTCCATCGGTTTCCTGAGTGCAGTCGTCTGAACAGTGGAAGTAACTTTTGAAACGCCCTGTAAGTGCGTATAAATCTTTCTGAGACACCCTGTATTTCAAGGAATTCGGTTTAGGGGCTAAAATCATAACGTTTTGGGAGAACTCCCTTTGTCAGTTGTTGCAGCATTGGAATGAATATTTCATGCATTAATCCCATAATTAAAAATATGCTCAGGCATAACACTGTACATGCTGGAGATTTCTATGGTGTAATTTTACCGCATGAAGTGCATTCGTAGGTCCTCAGGTCTATAGCGAAACGCCGAAAGCAAAAATGTAGACAGCCGAATACAGCGAATGCGCGAAACAACGATGGATAAAAATGTGGAATGCTGAATCCCTCAGTTCGCCGAACGTTGAATACACCGACGTGTAACCTTATCTCTGATAAGAAATGTCGAAAATGCCGAAAACCCAGATGGATAGGTGAATGCGAAGTCAAGACTTCATCAGTGTCCGAATGATTTCAGCCTTTTCTTTCTTACCAGCACAAGATGTTACCTATTTCGAGAGTCATGCCAGCAGAAGCGATGCCAATAATCACGTTCTTCTGTAAATATTATTGACAGAAGGCGATTGCGAGGGCGTCCAAGAACAAGTCCACTCTTCCCTTCTGCTCGATGGGATATAAGGGATCGTGCCCTCGATGTGCAACCTCATGAAACGAATCATTTTGAATATTAATTGGCAAAAGCCAACATCTCCCTCTTCCTCCACGAACTGCACAAGGAGCAGGTGAACACTGTGAGATTCGACGATTGAAAGTCGGCCACCCCCTAAAAAGAGAAATTAAATGTCTAAGGACTTACGGATCAAGTGCGAGTGTGAGACTTGTGGAACTCATTACATAATATCCTACTTGAGGACCATTGTTCACGATGTTTGACTGAATTTACAGAGCGGCCATAACGTCCTTGAAATTGTCTGCAAAAAGGACAACGCAGCTTCAAGATATCACAAGACGTCTTGAAAGCCTGCTAATGTCAAATTCCGATGTCTTCGTTTTTTTATGCTGGATATTGAAGTTCATAGAAAGAAGTATTCTTTCTTACGTGAAGGATACATCCTCATAAGCAAAGATTAACTGTTGCATCGAGAAAAAAAGAGCATGACTACTTCGATTGAGATAAGGAACCTTGGCTTGTATTAGTATATTGCAGGTATTACCACATTGCTCCATGTGTACTTACGAATGTTTTTCCTGTCTTTTAAGAGAGGAGGAATCTATTAGGTGAAACATTGCTACCCAAGCATGACTAATCCTCTCCCAAATCAGATGAGCTAGGCATGGCCTCACGACACCTTAACTTCGTTCTCTGTCAGCGCAGCAGATGGGAGCCAATCGAGTGAAGTCCCTATTTGAACCATGCACCCTCCATTTCCTGGGTCAGAATCACCCGGAGTCTCTGTATTGCATTATCATTTTAGAGAAACGAATTAAAGAATTCACATGTGTTCTCACATATTGTGTATGAAGGAATACTAGGTTCCCAATGAGATGTAATGAGGACATATTGCAATTGCATCTACTTTTATACCGCAGCATGATGAACGGATTAAGATGTTTGAAAATTAACGTGTGCTACTAAAGAAGACGTTTGTTCTCTGTCTGGGATGGTAACTGGAACTGAAAGCGCTTATAATAATAGAAAATCACATGCTAATCCTCCAAGGAAGCATTAGCAATAAAAATGAAAACCCTTAGTTTGAGATCATCATTCCAAAGTTCTCACAGCAAGAAGAGGCAGAGTTTACGATGCTACAGCATCGCATGCAGAGAAAAATCCTGGATTATTTCTGATTATTCAGACAAGAATATGCCATCCTACTATGTCACCAGGAGAAAATGCATTAGCAATTAAACAAATGAAAACGGACCTCAGTTTCATATCACAATATTCTCATTTATTGAGGATCAGGGGTTTTGATGATGCATGACTGAACCAGGATTCCCAGGGTGCTCTAAGTTGAGGCTGTGAGAGCTTGTGGCAGAGAAGATGCTGACTTGAGATCCTGAAGCCCAAGTTATATATGTTTGGTCCTTGGATTGAGACCCAGGAGTCAAAGAAGAGCTGGTGATGTTCAAATTCAATGGGGGAATGTTCAGTGGAGTAAGGATTCCTGGTGGCTGGAGGACTTCCCGAACTCCATCCTCAAGATTCTCAGATGTCATATAGTGCTGGAATGAGCGGTCAGGAATCACATAATTGTGGAGACCCTGATCAGGAATAGCACTGTCATCCATGGCATTGAAAGGGTGGAAGTGGGCTTCTTTGGATATTCCTGATTCTGCCTCAGGTGAAGAGACTCGGGTTGGCATTTCAAGATTATCCCCAGTTTCTGCTCCATGAACCAAGAAGTGATCACCTGACATGGAAATTATGACCATAAAATAGGATATAAACTTTTCCATCACAATTCAATGCTGAAGATAAGCAGAAAACATTGCCCTTGTTCATACCTTCCTCAACTACTTCAAACTGTTCTTGCTTCTTTTGAGTCATTTCAAAAATTGAATCATGGACTTTGCTATCACCTGTCCTCATGTCACCTATGTGGGTGGCAATGTGGCGTTTCATATCAGAGCGGATCCGGAAGCACTTCTTACAGATTGGGCACTCATAAGGCTTCTCCCCTGTGTGAATTCTTCTGTGGTTTTGCAAGTAGCTGGATGCACGGAATCCACGCCCACAAACCTCACACTTGTAGTTTCGTTCATCTGTGTGAATTCGCCGATGAACCACCAAGCTATGTAGAAAGAACAAAACTTGCATATTGTGAATGAACTTAGGTTCAATGCCTCAGTAAACCTCAGCTAATGCATCCAACTAACTTATAGCAATAGTTGCAGCACCTACAGACCCAGACCCCTCCCCCCTATCAATGTCTAATTCTTCTAGCTATGTTTGAGTCTGTTTGCTCCACAGACACCCTATGAATTTCATCTCATCTGGCAAATATGGTGAAAATATTATTTCTAGTTCAATTGACTTCAAACCTGGTCTAGAAGAGAAGACTGGTTATGGTAGACTATAGACACCTATTCCCAAGCAAAAGTTTGCAATCAAATCATAATAGCATGGGAGGAAACCAATGGAAGACAAAGACATACCTACAACTCAAATGTGTGTCTCAACTATTGTCTGAGGTAAGCCAGACTTCTGGAGAGTAGTTGTCAGACAAAGGTGAAATGAAAAGAAATGCACAAATCCCCTCCTTCCCTTCATGTGCATACTCAAGGCTTACCTGTATTTTCGAGCAAAGAATTTTCCACAGTACTCGCACTGATATTCCCTGATCACAGAATGAAGAGACTGGGTATGATACCTCAAATCTCCCCATTGCCTGAAGGATTTTCCACAGTGATTGCACACAAAGGGTTTCTGTCCTGTATGGACCCTCTCATGAACTGTCAGTGCACCTGATGTGAAGAACCTCTTGTGACACGTTTTGCATTCATGATTTCGCACTCCCTTGTGTCGTCTCATATGATAGTGGTATGTGTTCTTGTGCACAAAGAATCGACCACAAAGGTGACATGTGATTCCTGAGTCTTGGTTTTGAGTTTCCTCAGTGGAACTTCCATGTACTGTTTTCTGATGCTTGAGCAACAGGGATTTTTGAAAGAATACTATATCACACTTGCTGCATGGGTATTCCTGAACACCCTTCTTGGTGCCTTTGGCTGCAGATGTAACTTTCTCTTTCTCATATATGACATCTCTTGATGTATTCTCTCTGCCATTCTCCTACGACATAAACAGAAGAAATGACATCAGGGAGTTGAGTGAAGAGGACACATGTGATAAATAAAAATAATGGTAATGACAAAGGAAATTATTACTCTCTACTTCATTCCAGTTCCAAATTTATAAATTACGAGGGTCACTCGGAAAGTAATGCATAATAATTTTTTAAATGAAAAGTATGCATGCTATGTCCGATTTAAGATTTTCTGCATAAATCATGAACTTTCCCACCAAAAACTTGCAAGTTTGACAAATATCTGCTGGGAGACATGTTCAAAATGGTCGCCACACTTCAGGTGGGTGAAAAGCAGAGAGCAGTAATTGAATTCCCCAGTTGGGAGGGTGTAAATCCTGCGGTATGGTGACGCCTGCGTTGATGACAGTATTATCAGACGATGGGTGAGTTGCCTCACATCTGGAGAGACGAGGGTTAAAGACAAGGTGCAATCAGGACGACCCATCACTGGCAAGAGCATCAAGAAAGTGGTTGAATGATAAGTGTATCATCACTTGGGTGCTATGCCAATTGATGTTTCGGACCTGGCACTGTCCGACTACAACCTCTTCAGACCCATGAATGACGACCACAGAGGACATTACTTTCCAAATGATGAGGACGTGAAGAATGCAGTTTGAAGGTGACTTCGTCACCTGGGAGAGAGCTTCTATTGGGATGGAATTCATGCCCTTGTAAAACGTTTGGAAAAGTGCATTACCCATAATGGTGACTATGTCGAAAAATAGGTGGTTTTTCATCAAAAAACCCTGATGGACATTACTTGTTAATTTCATGTAATTATCTTCAATACAGTGTGAGAAAAAAATTAATGTGCATTACTTTCCGAGCGACCCTCGTAAAAGATAAGAAAGAGAAATTATTATGATTAGCAAGCACAGCAGACCATGGTGCATTAAAAAAATTATGCACAGGGATGTGCAGAGAAGAGAAAAGTTTAAAAGAGCTAATACATTTCTAGCATTTCCTTTAAATTGGTTATGGACTCAATGTGATTTCTTATATGTCCCTCAATGATGGGGGACTCCAGTCAGGGTATGGATGGGCAAAAAGAGAGAGGGAATATAATTTACTGGCTTCAGAGGCTACAGCATTCAGTTGTCCTACAAGAAGCACATAGTAACTCAGTCCAGGAGGGAGAATGGGGAGGTGAAATCTTCATGAGGCATGGAAAAAATGACAATGACGGAGTAGAAATCCTCTTCAAAAATTGATTGAAAGTAGATATTTTAAAGACATATAATGGTGAAGATGCCAGTTGGTTGTTGATAGACTATTAATGGTAAAAACCAAGATTCCATTGCATTTGCAGTTCCAACATGGATCAGTATGCAAGTTACAAAAATAATATCTTACTCCTTTGAAAACAATGATGTAATTTTGGGAGGGGACTAACGCATCCATCTGAACTTAGATTTAGAATAAGTACAGAGGGCAATACCATGTAAACTTTGGATCTAGAACTGTAATTAACCCTAATCTGGGCAAAGTGAGTCCACTGGACTCACTACAACATATTTCGGTCTATTACTGTCATGATTTTTTTAGTAGAAAAATGAGCTTTCGTGACTTTGTCACCTTGTTCATGCTCTTCAAAAATACAAAGAAATTTACAAAGAAATACATACCGTAACTGCAGCAAACGGCCTTATTTTACATGTGAGTCTGACAGACTCACCTTGCCTGGAATAGGTTGTAAAAAAGCT
This sequence comes from Darwinula stevensoni, assembly GCA_905338385.1. Lineage (NCBI taxonomy): Eukaryota > Metazoa > Arthropoda > Ostracoda > Podocopida > Darwinulidae > Darwinula > Darwinula stevensoni. The sequence continues at coordinate 71,184 of CAJPEV010000272.1, forward strand.
TGCCCGGATGAGGGTTAAGGAAGCAATACAAAATTTCTCAATAATTGATATCATGAGGAAAAGGAACTAAAAAATTGAAAGAATTAACTTATATCAGCTCTTCTCAAGAATGTGAATCTTATCTCAATTCCATCCTGATCATTAGAAGTTTGGTACCAGATGTACGACCCACTTCCAAAATGATAAGGGCAGGCTGATTTTCTCTGTCAACTCTTTTTTATTTTTCATTTCACAAATAACTGGACAGTTGTAATCAAAGAACCTCAATATGGTTGACAACTTTGACATGTTGGCTAACTGTAGACCAATGCAAATCACGATATTACAAACAGATATAAAGTTATTAACTCTCAAAATAAGGTCACATGTTCCAAAATAGTTTGGGCATCAGCACTAATACTTCATGACTTCACCTCTTGATGTGACTAGGGCTTCCAATCAGTCAGGCATACTGGAGACGAGATGGGTGCATTGGTCTGAAGTGATGGTGCCCCAAAATTCCTGCAGGGTTGACTTAATCCCTCTTTGGTTCTCAGTCATTGCTTTCTGATGCCAGACTTCAAAATTACCCAGATAATTTCGATCAGTTACATATCTGGACTGCTGACAGACCATGGTAGCACCTCCATCTGTTGATTTTCGAACCATTGGTGAGTTGTCCTGCTGGTATGACATCAGGGTGTAGTTCTTCCTTCAATGGAATCATGGCATTCTCCGAGATTTTGCTGCAATTCTTGCTGTCAACTGTCCCATCGATGAACAGCAGCTGACCGACCCCTTTTTTGCTCGTGCATCACTACACTATCAAGCTATCAAGGAATGAAACCACTGGGATGAAAAGCCCCATCTTCCATAAGGGAACTTTCTTATGGTGATTCCCAAGGCAGATGATGAGCCTGGAATTGTCGCTCCATACCACCTGATTGCAAACTGTCAATGGCCATTTCTTGAACTCTTCAGCCCATTCGAATCACTTCTTCTTCAGGTTTGACTTAACAGTGACCACTTTTGCCCTGTACAATGAGCAGCCCATCTTCAGGCAGTGGCAACAAGGATTCAGTCAATTCTCATTGGCTGAATTCCACTCCAGGCCCAATTCTAGAGGAGTTGCATGTCTCCTCTTTGACTAGACATGCTTATGGAGGGATTTATTTTGGCTAACCTAAACGGACCATCGTCATACAGGTGGCTTTGAGCAAAAGTACAGAGCACAATATCATCATTCATTGCAAAAAAAAAACCCGTCAAGTGGACACAGCAAATCATCTAGATGCCCATGAAAAACCTCTGTCAGAGAAAATAAAAACGTCCCAGCCAACATCTGTCCAGTGGTTTGAAAATCAATAGATGGAGGTGCTACCATGGCCTGTCAGCAGTCCAGATATGTAACTGATCAAAATTATCTGGGAAATTTTGAAGTCTGGCATCAGAAAGCAATGACTGAGAACCAAAGAGGGATTAAGGGCAACCCTGCAGGAATTTTGGGGCACCATCACTTCAGACCAATGCACCCATCTCGTCTCCAGTATGCCTGACTGATTGGAAGCCCTTGTCACATCAAGAGGTGAAGTCGTGAAGTATTAGTGCCGATGCCCAAACCATTTTGGAACGTGATGTTGTGCCCGAACTATTTTGGAACATGTGACCTTATTTTAAGAGTTAATAACTTTTTATCTGTTTGTAATATCGCGATTTGCTTTGGTCTACAGTTAGCCGACATATCAAAGTTGCCGACCATATCGAGGGTCTTTGATTACAACTGTCCAGTTATTTGTGAAATGAAAAATAAAAAAGAGTTGACAGAGAAAATCAGCCTGCCCGAATCATTTTGGAAGTGGGTGGTAGATGATAGTTCAATCTCATCAGAATATAAGTCCAACCCATGTGTAATAATGTTCAAGGCCTCCTATAACCAGATTATTTCCTGTAAGGGAGTCTGAAAACTTAATGTTTACCTGAAAATGAACTCAATGCTAAGCTAATCAAGAGCTTAATTAGAAACCCAAAGGAGGACCATCACCCTAATACCTCATCAAGGTCAGCAATTAATGAATTCAAGAATGCTTCAATGAGAGCAGGGCCTGCACAATGAGAGCAGTCTCCACTCATTCATCAATGTGGTGACAGGGTCACATGATGAGTTGATGGAATTTTGACTAGTTCAACTCAGATCCAGCAGGCTTTGTTCATGGATAGTCACTGGGATGAAACCTGGCTTCACCACTGGGACTCAGAATCCAAGCAGTAGATGCAGTGGTGGAACAATGACTCTTTGCCATTCAGGAAGTTTCAGACTCAGGCCTTGGCTGGCGAAGTCATAGTGACGATTTTCTGGGACACAATGGGAATAATTCATATTGACCATATGCCCCGAGCAGTTCAATCATGGACCAGTATTATGCTGCAGTATTGAGGAGATTGCATGAATCCACAAAGAAGTGCAGAGGAAAGTTGAGAAAAATGGTCCTCATTATAAATGAAAATACACCAGCTCACACAGCCAATGTTTCACAGGTCATTCTATATGATGCTGGCTTCAAACAATTGTTGCAACCACCTTTTCCCACCTGACTTGCATCCAGTGATTTTTAAATGTTTCAACATCTGCAGGAAAATCTGCATGGGAAGGGATTTCAGGATGACAGTGCAATGAAGTGCTAAACTGAAAGGTGGTTTGAGAGGCTGGTGAAAGAGTGGTTCAAGACTGGCAAAAGTGGATTGTTATTAAGGGTGACTATGTAATAAATTTATAATGAAACTGTTTTTTGACAAATCATCGCATCAAGGTCAGGCTGAGAACCTATTGGGCACTCCTTGTAGGTAGGCCTGGTTGAGTATAGGAGCTCAGACTCTGCAATGTTCACCACCAGCAACTTAAATTTTTCTACAGTCATGAGCATGGGAAAAGTGAAAAGTAATCACATGCTTCTGTAAGTTTCTGTTAGCTTCACACATTTAGATAGAGCAATGTTGGTTTTTGAGAGGAGAAAACTTATTGATAAAAAAACATATTGAATCAGAGGTGCTAGAACTTCATGTCTCTTGAAAGTAAGGTTGATCACTAGTCAATTTGCTCTACTTAAAATCCCTGTAGATGTAAAATTTTTTCCACATAATACAATTTAAATGATTATCACCTAAAAAAGTATTGCTAGTTAGTGCACATAAAGTTCTCACATCTGGAGGTATTGCATTATGTTCATGTGTGCGTGTCTGGGATGCCCATGTGTGTCAATGTAACATTTGCCACTATGGAGGATTGCTATTTTAAAAAAAATCTGGCACAATGCATATATTAATATGTTCCCAATAGTATTTGGAGTAGAGTTGAAATTTGACATGGATAAGTTTTTCAGTAAACCCTAGGAGTCAACCAAATTTAATCAATTTTGAAAGGGGTCAAGTTTATGGCATTGGTATATACTTGGTATGGAATTACCCAAATTCAAATCATGGTACATCAAAAAGCATTGACCAAGGAAGCTGACATTTAGCATGGATTATTTCCTCTGTGGACCCAATAAGCCTAAAAAATTTCATACAAATCCAAGGTAGTAGCATAATTAGAAGCAACAACCACATTCACAGGTACGTCTTAACTTTTGGCAAGATAGTGCAATGTCTAAATTGTCATATATCTAGGGCATCTGAATTTAAAAAATATATCAATAAGGATAATAACCACCACTTATAACACAATTTGAAAAATAATGTCCAAGAACCTAAATATGGGTAAGGTGATTTAAATCAGGTTTTTAATTACTTGACTTAAATCTGCCAAGCATGTTACTACTACTATCATACTAATGAAATGAATTATGTTTAAAATTCATCTTTAAGAACCTGAAAGAACCTCAATCCTTCTCCATACATTGCTCATTGAGATGGGGATTCCCCCTCTCCATGTTCACCACAAGAAATCAGAATGAACTGAGAACATCTCTTGCTGCCCCCTACAGAACACTAGTGCTTCACAGTCTCCTTTTCTTTTACTTAACCAACCAAGTCACATGTAATTCTTAAACCTTTCAAAATAAAACATTTACTCTTAATTCTAATAGTCGGGTTAAATATGAATTCCTGGGTATTACTTCACCAGTTCTCAAAGTCTAATTTTCATTGTGAAGATACTCTACCACAGTAATGGTTAACAAAATGCATTTAGCTAAATTGCCAGACTGGAAAGTCAGTGAAGTTCCTATGTCATGAACAGCAACCCCCTACCCCCAATGTCACACATGTCACAAAAATATAATATCATGGCAGTCCCAACACAGCAGTGCAAAGGTTAATGTTAGGAAATGTCACAATTTTATGCTTGGTATTCTGAAAAAGAACTTATCTTCCAAGAGTGAGACTTTTTTCCATTGGAAGCTCAGGGCATTCTTAAGGACTGAGCTCTGAAAAAGTTTGGGGATTTTGGGGTGTCTTCAATTTAAAAGGGTCTAAAATAGCCAGATTCAATTAAGTTCCCCCACATTGCCACCAATGGAATTTGAGGTATTCATATTAGTAATGACTGTCAAGAATCATTATGAAAATTCAGTGATGACATCTTACTTTCATCTGAATGTCTGGCTTCAGTCAGGAAGCTTGACTACTTATAAAACAAAAGAGCTACCTTTTTTTGGGAAGAGGAATTGTATTGGGGGAGTTTTAGAAGAAATTATTAGCACTGACCTGGGAGATTTGGTCTTCTTGCCCATCTCTCAGAGCCCCAGACAAGGTAGATGCCTGCACTGAGAAACTAAATGAAGATGCTGGGTGAGTGGATGCATGCAAGCATTTGTTACCATCATCTTCATCAGCATTTGGATGCACTTTTGCAATGTGATTCCTCAGCTGAAGTTGGTTTTTCAGCTGCTTCCCACAGTGAAGGCAGACAAAATCATCCAATCCTCCGATCCCCATAGCATTCCTGTTCCTCTGTTCACCACCATGATGGAGCCCTGTGTGTGTTGCCAGTCCAGACTCTGTTTTGAATACCCTAAGGAAAATGAAAATTTCAAACTTCAAAATGCTACAAGAGAAATATGCTATTAGCTATGTTCCAATAACCAAATACATCAAATTCACTAAAATGCTTTCTTTGTTTATTCATCATTTAAATTGTGGCTTTGTAGGGCTTGGAAAAAAACAGAAACATGGCACTGAGGAACTGGTACAGGGTTTGCCAAATTCATCTTCTTTTTCTTTAAAAAAAAATAAGATATAGGGTAGAGGCACCAATTTGTGGATGGGCACCTATTTGTGGACAGTTTTGCATTTTTTGCCATTTCACAAAATTCACACAGAAAATTTATTTCCTCAAATGCTCCATATTTTTGCACATGCCTGTCACCCACCATATAAATTATGCATACCCATCAGCATGAGTGAACCTGGACATTTTTTTTTAGTTTTAGACCTAGCACCCCTGAATTCCATAATTTTCCCAATGATATATCTTAGCAGGACATCATCGAAGATGAATAAAACTGCTGTACATATCTCATGCCCATACTTTTCTATTCAGCCTACGCATGTTCATAATTGTTGACAAAAACTGGTGTCCACAAACAAGGTCCATGGATGTCCACAAACTGGAACCAGGCTGTCCACAAATAGGAACCATGTGAAAATTGACAAATATCCGTTTAAACAGCTTTTCTTAGAAAAGCATATTTTTTCAATTTTATTTTAGGGTATGGGCATCAAACTATAAGTGGCCTCCCATTGAAACCAATCAAGTGGTTTCTTGCTTACCCCAATGACCATAATGCAAAATGCAATTTTGAAGAGGAATATTTCCTTAACCCATCCACAAACTGGTGCCTTTACCCTATTCTTATTTAAATCAGCTTTGTTCAATTTCTTGATTTCTTGCATTTTTCTATGCACATTTTTTATTGGTGTCTTCTTCTTCCACTGGTTGGGTGGGCACTGAGGCCTGGTAGACAATATGCAAGTGAATGTTATGGGTAGGCAATATGGACATGAACATTACATATGAAAAAAAAACCTAGCACTACCATTGCACATGCAGAATGTCCTGGTTCCTGCCAGATTCTATGGCCTTTTACAGCTTTTGATTCTAGGTTTCTCTGATTAATACTGTTAAAAGACTTCACCCTTCTCACTTCCCAGTTGGGTTCTCCTGATCACTCTTGATCTCAAAAAATAAAATAAAAATAATAGTAAATGGAGATAATAGCAACAAAAGTACACTTTATTTTGTTGGGAATCTCAATTTTATGTAGAGGCTCACACACAAGAGTGCTTCTGATGCCTGCAATATTCTTTTGTTGGCATGTGATGTGTAATAGGCAAAGATTAACAATAAATTTTATGTACCAATTATTTGCACATACTTTTGACAGGAATTCATTCAGAGGTGCACATCTACAGGGTATGGCAGGAAAAAAAAGAAGAGACTTTTAACCTGAAAATCTTTCCTCACATTGGAATTTTGTTCATGAAACTTTCACTATCCATATATGAGTATACTTTCAACTGATTCTCCAAGTTTCATCCTAACTTGTTGCGCCAAAGCAATATTATTAGCATCTATTTAAAAGAAGTTAGATAGACATTCTAGGACAACATTTGCTCCTGCTGGTAGCTGGTAGTTATTTTTGTCTGGTGCCATTTTTTGACAGAACCAATATGTTAAGCAGCTGAATTTCAAAATGATAAAGACCTCATCTGTGATTTTTTCCTGCTAACTTAGTTGGTTTGTGTGTTCAAATCCATTTTCCATTTATGAATTTACATCTCTCCTCCTGTGAATAACAGATTGAAGCACCATGTTTGGGAGTTTTTTTTTCCTCAACATATATATGCCATCACTGCTGAGCATTTCTGATTCACTTAAGTATAAACGGTTTATGAAATACTTCATCACAAGGTCAAGCAGACATGTACTTGCAATTTACAAACAGAAGCACCTTAAACCACTATGTCCTCATCACTCACCTTTTACATGTATGACACTCATGGCGAGCAGTTGGATGCAATCTGCTGCTATGAGCAAGGAAAGACATCTTTCTAGCAAATTTTCGACTGCAAAGTTTGCATTCATAGATGAACTCTGCATGAGTGCTAGTATGATGATCTAATTCCTCCTGGCATGAGAATGTGGCCCCACATTCATAACACTTGAGAGTGGGTTTAGGTTCATAATGCAGTTTCAGATGATTAAAGAAGTCCATCTGCTCATTAAAACTCTGATGGCAAAGCTCACAGATGAAGATGTGAGATGATGAACTTGAATGGCTCAGCCTATGTTGGGCAAGTCCCTGCTGAGAAGCAAATGTTTCTGAACATTGGTGGCACTTGTACCACTTCACATGTAGTTTGGACTTGTGATGCGGCTGTTTCAGTTTTCTTGGAATTCGTTTCTTATGTGGGAGATCTCGACGCTCTTGCTTTTCATAATTGTCCCCTTCTTGGGTCTCACTTCCTTCTTCCTCAGAGTCCCCAGAAGAATCTGGCAAGGACTTCTGCATGCGCTTCTTATGAGGTAGATCCAGGATGTCTTGATCTGCATCCTCCATATCAACAAAGTTTTCATCAAGATCTCCACCACCTTCTTGACTTGTAGACTGTTGAGCAGAAGGCCCATCAAAGAGAAGACTAATATCATCATTCTTAATGGAAGTGAGAGCTTCATTACGAAGCCTCTTTTTTGGAACATCAAGAGGTTCTTTGCTCCTCATCCGTTTGTCCAAATCCATTTCTGTAGGCTCACTGATGACCTCCCTTTGAGAATGAAAGTCCTTCTTTGCTATCGCCTCCTGCACTTCCTCAGGCAATTTTCGTTTTTTTGGAATACTGGCTGTCTGTCTCTCAGGGAGAGTCAAAATTTCAGGCTGTTGTGACACCTCCAGTCCCACTCGGGAAAGAGTGGAATTTTTAGACAAAGACAAGACAACATTACGAGTTATCATCAGTTGTCTTTCTCCAGAAGAAACTCCTGTTGGAAGGACTCGAACATAGTCATGTTCTGTTGGTGCTTCAACTTCTGGTTTTCCCATTGCAGAAACAGACCCAGGTTCTTCTACCAAAAGAGATTGTTGGTTCCCAGAAGCAGTAGGAAAGCCAGCATCTATCAAGATCAGATGATTCCCACTAAGATCCAATGTAACCTCTTTGAGAGAACTGGGGTTTCTTCTGTAGGATGCAATGGAGGCATCTGCTGCCATATCTCCACCAATGTCATTGTCATGAAGCAGAAGCAGATCCTGGCACAGGGCATCATTCCCAAGGCTCTCTAATGATGTGTCACGCCTTGTCTGCAATTCATGTCAGAACAAAGCTTTTTAAAATTTAGATTTCTTCATTACAAGCAAGTCTTTTCATGCCTATGTAACTACAGAATATACTTAACTCACTGAACTACCCTACTGATTGAAATACTCATATATTACCTATTGAATCACATTATTGCACAAGGATCACCTTACTGTTTAACCCATTGCAGAATGAATTTTGGTGGTGTGGCTGTGGTTAAATCTGCAAAAATTAGCATTTTTGAAAGCAAAGAATGCTTTGACATCTAATGAATTTGCTTCACAATTGATCAGCAAACTATCGAGAATTGACTACAAGTATCGAATGGGAAATGTGTTTAGAAAATATAGAACAAAAATGCATGTTCCAACATGCTGTCAGGTGACAAGTCTTTGTACTGCAATGCCATGGGTTTTCCTTATCAAATAGCAAATGCTTCATCTTTCATTGTTCTCATTCAAGTATTCATCCAAAGGCATCATGCAAATACTTTTACAAGAATGAACCTGACTGCCAGTCATCTGTTGACCTAATCAATGTAAAGGATAAGGCCTTCATACCTGAAAGTATAGAAAACTGTTCAAAGATGCCTTGGTGCGATATACTATAAAGACACTTTAGTTTAGGGAAGGTAGCCAAAGATTGATTCTGAGCAAGAGGAGTTTGTGCAAGGGAAAAAGCATAAAAGCTCATTTAATAAGTGAAAAAAACTATATACTGGGTGAGGCAAAAATAATGTGCTGCTCTGTGAGATTCTTTGAAGTTCATGAGTTAGCATATAGCACATCAAAAAATGCTTTCCAACAATAACTACACATTCTATAAAAGTCCTAAAACTCTTATTAATTTTTCTCCTGCCATTTTGGCACTGGAGCAAAAACACAAATACAAATTACAAAATTAGAATATTTATTTTTTGCTCGAGGAAACGAATAGATGGAAGAGAAGTTGTACACAAAGAGCGCACCTATCTCGGGCCAGAGCTCCTCCATCTGATCATAAAAATGCTACTCTTAGGAAAAGGGTGGGGTGGGCAGAATTTTGCAGGAATTTTCTGGTAAAGAAAGAAAGGAAAGTAGATCTATTATTAAGAGATAGATTCACAAGCTGTAAGAAACCAGTTCATCTGAGAGGAAGAGAAAGAGGAGAAGACTGAAACTAGCCAGAACTGAAGGAAATTGCGTTCTTGTGGAAGAGGTCATTGTCTCTCAAGATGATTATCCTGGGATGCAAAATCCCTATCTCTAAATTTCCAGAAGGAAGAAACAGCGATATGCTTAGTGGATTCTGAAGTGCAGAGGAGAAAACCCTTGAAAATAACTGTCATTCCTAGTGAGAGCACTGAGGGGCAGGTCCTCCCGTCAGCATCCAGGTGCGAGCACAAAAATAAAATTCAAGTTGCTTTTGTAAAATCACTTGTGTGCTAAAACAGCTCAAGATAAGAGCCCAACACTTGCAGATGCTTAAAGGATGCCTAGAGGTGGGTATGAAAGAATCTTTGTTGTTCTAGCTGCTGTTCCATAGGCACTGAAATATTTCAAATTGTGGTGTGTTTTTTTTTCTCACCCAATATTAGCTAAATTCTCTCAAGCTTATTTTTACAGTAAAAAAAAAGGCACTTCATATTCTGTATAGCAAAATGAAAGCTTTCAATCTTGCTTATGTTAACAATAAAGGATGATCATGATTGCTTCCTGTCAGAATCCTTACATTGAGAAAGACTAATAAAAGTATATGAAGCATTGTTAATTGTCCCAGGCCTCTGCCAAGCCATCCTATGTTCTGAGCAATCCATGTGGTGAATAAATGCACTGCAGAAGGCAAAAGCAAGGCAGACACCAGCCTTGAAGGACAATATAAACTTTCATAATCTTTATGAACCACTACTAATAGTACAATTTGGCATTTTTATAAGAGACCACATGCAACAGATTTGGAGCAGTGCATGGCTCTTTTTTTCTAAACTTAATCATGTACAGGAATTAAGCATCAGAGAACGCTGGTATAGTTCTGACAAATTCCTGCACTCCCCCTGATATTGTTCCTTTTTCTTGAGACTAATACTGTTGAAACCTGGATACCATCTTACTTGTACTTTTCAGCCATGCCTGTTACAAGTATGAAGCTCTTACAATGTCCCATTAAATAGATTTATGCCATTATGTCTTCTGACTTTAATGTTGACCTTTACTTAGGGAAACTGGATAAGGGTTAAGAAGTGCGTTGCTACAGATGAAAACCTGCCTGTGAACCAAGTTGAATGAACAAGGATATTATAGGAAAGGTCTGGCAACATGGTATGCAACCAAACTCTGTCATCCTGTGACGCACATTCAGCCTTGGCAATACTCTGATGGACTCTTGAATGATGCACCAATACAACTGATGATATCTTTTCAACAACTATGAGATCAAAATTTACCCTTTTGCTCAAGATAGGATTGAAATGAATATAACATAGGGAGCATCTGATTGACATCAGTCAAAAAATTCTGGAAGAGCTTTCCATATTGATTTTTTTTAAAAAACAAATACATTTGCAGAAATTCACTCCCCTCTAGGAGAAAAAGTGACAATGATGGGGTTTCATACCAAGTGGTATCTGGAGAGATAATGATTCAACTTCCAATACATCTTCAGGAACACCCATCCAGAGCAGCAAAACTCATCAAGATGACATGATTTGGATGAGGTCCTGAAACTCCTTGACTCCCTTCAAAAGGGAATTACTGGCAAAGCAGGAGAAAAAATCTCTATTTTTGGCTATTTTCCCTTCAGCATCAGTAGTGATGACTTTTCATTTGAGACTAGAGAATCTTTTACAAATGGGTGCAGGCTTTTACCACACCAACAAACCAGTCTGCAGGATTCTGCAGAAGGATTGATATGAAATATTCTTTGAGTGAGACAAATAGTGGTAGTCCCTCAAAGAACTTGAGTCAGTTTCTTGTCTGTGTTGCCTCAACCACTGTTCTCAGAGTGAATTGGATGCAGCAAATCATGTACAATATAATACTGCTGCTTTATAAGTGAAGATACTAGGTGTTCCAAAATATGTGTTATACTGATGCTCATAGTGAGCCTCTTAGAATGGACTTATTAAGCAATGGCATATTGGCAAGATTGAAATACACATAGGTAAAACAATTTTTTTTGTTCAAACTTTCATGCTATTTAGTTTAGTTCAACAATGGTAATATGTGTTTTACTTTGGAAATATTTTTCAAACGATGGAACTTTTTTAGGTTCAGCAAGATGAGATGTGAGATGTTTGATAAAAGCATTCAAAAGTTTAGTGTGACTAAATTAATGCATTCTAGGGTCATCCCTTGTCATATTAGTGAGAACAAGAAACTCAGACATATTTAGTAATTAAGTTTTTCCTGACAAACAATCAAAAAACTTTAGGAAATGAGATCTGAGGGACATGGTGACAGCAGTATGGTGCAATGCCCTCATCAAGCACAAGTGGTGCAACCTGTGATCTGCAGAGCATTTGGGAACAGGACTGTGGGATTGGGACTGCTAGATTTGGCCCTGCAGTCACCAGACTTAACACCCACTGATTTTTTTTTTGGAAGACACCTGAAGAATACTGCTTTTAAAGTCACCCCTTTCCATAATTTGGATGCCATGCAGCAAGTAAATGTCATAGCCTGCCAGAACATTTGAACATTTCCAAACATGTTCAGGAGGGTTTTTGCCATCAAAATATGATTGCATGAGTGTGTAACCATATGTGGGTGACATGTTAAAGCTTATCAGCTTTAACCTCATTGTTGAACAAATTGCATTGGTCAACAATTAATTTTGTTTTCCACCACACTAATTGCTTTCTTTTGTTTACTGGATTTTTGCAAAGCAAAATATGATACATAAAACTTTGTATTGTTCATCTTTGCATATGCCAATTTTCAGCTCAATTGGCCCATTCTAAGGAGCTCAAACTGAGCATCAATTTTACATATGGCCCAAAAAAAAAACACATCCTGTTTGATGCTTTATAAAACCTGTTTTGGATGATCTAGGTTTGTAGTAATGTGTTCATGTAAAATTGGAAACACCCTGAAATTTGTTAAGAAAAGTTTCATGTACCTATGTTGTCAGAATAAAAATCAACAGGCCTTCAAAGTGGAGTCATAAAATGTACCTTTTCCGCACATGAGGCAGATGGGGTTTCAGGACTGCTTCTCTCCCTTGAAGCCATAATTGCTGCTTTTTATGCCAGTTCTCATTGTAGTATTCTGCATTGTATTGATTCTGATGCTACAACATACTGTCATATGTTGAGTTACATTGCTATATTGTAGTATTCTACACATCATTCTATGATGTGTAGAATACTACAATGAGGACATAGTAGAAAAAGCAGCCTTTATAGTGTCAAGTGAGAGATATCCTTCAAGCAGTGCTGAAACTCCATCTGCTTCATGTGCAGAAAAGGTGCATTTAATGACTCCACTTCGAACAATTGTTGAATTTTATTCTCACAACCTAGGTACATGAAACTTTCTGAAAACAAATTTTGGGGTGTTTCCAATTTGACATGAAAACATTACAATCCTAGATCATCCACAACAAGTTTTATAAAGCACCAAACGGGACATGTTTTTTTTTTGGGACACCCAGTATATTGGAACACCCAAAACATCAAATAATCACAGAAGCAAAGGTATAATGAAGACTAAGATTACCTACAAAATAGGACTAACCTGTTTGGCATATGAGTCAGGTCGGAGAACAGTGTCTGGAACTCCATTTCCCGGGATGAGAATGTGGGAGAGAATGTTAAAATTGCCAGCAGTCGATCGAAGAGCTGCATGATGATCCGGAATAATAGGACAGGAAGAGGAGGAGGAGTTGGAAGAAGTATGACCACGACCAGGATCCCCTTCAAACCCCCCTGGTACTGTTCCCAACTCCCCCCCTACCCCAATGGAAGGGAATCTCATCTCATCATGATCATGGTCATGGTCATGGTCATCCTTATTAGGGAACAACTCCCCAAGGATGCTGTCAGTTGCTTCTGATCTCCCAGAGTAAGACTCATATACGCTATCGTATATCTTTGACAGGGATTTCCTCCCTTTGGATGAAGCCAGATCCATGACAGTGGAGTCATGTAGAGCTCTATCTGTCCATTCCTGCAAGAGAGACAATGATTTTGCATTTATATTATGTTCCATCTCATTCCAAGCTCCACTATATTCTAGCAAGACTTTTTACCTCTCCATATCCTGAGAATCATGAAATTTACATGTGCATAAAACTGCCAGATCACTCTTATTCACAGTGTCATTACAACCGTATGAAAAATAAAATGAATATCAGTCTTTTGATGAGGGGACAGAATGGAAACTCTTTGATCTGGATTTGGCTGCAGCAACAGGCAGTACAAGAGCATTTTGAGGTGGCACACTTGGCACCCAATACACCAACCAGACACAATTCTGGTAGAAATGAGGATACCAACATCAGGCTGTTGCTGCTAAGAAGGCAGCCTATGGGGTGAACATGCCCAGTAGGTAAGACCTTTTGATCCATTCCAACTGAGTAGCAGCTGGAAAGTAGTCGGATCCAGAATGGTTCCTAGTTGTATACCACTGGTGGATGAAAATTTTTTTATTGGCTATTCTTGTTGGAGGTCCATTTACAGGAGCAGCTGAATTTCAACTTTAAATTCAGCTGTATTCCAGCTGGAGGGTCTTCTGTACATAAATTTCTAACTTGAAATTTCCAACAGAAAACAGCTATTAAAATCAGTTGCATTCCAGTTGGGAAATTTCAGATGTAAAGCAACCTGTATCTCCCAATTTTCAGCTCTTAGCTATATGGAAATGGTCTGAATTTACAGCTAGCTTTGGCCCAGCTGGATGATTCCAGTTGGGATTTAAAACCGGGCTGAAGCAAAATCGGCCTGGAAGAATTCAGTAGGCAGATGGAATTTTGCAACTTCACTGAAACAATTTGTTCTGCCAAACCATCTGAAGGCTGAAACAAGGCATGCAATGTACTCTGTGGGTTTCAAAGTCTAACTGCTACTTTTTTAAACACTCAGCTTCTGATATGACTGCCATTGGGAAAAACTTCAGAAACTGATTTAACTAATTCACAGAGTTAAAGACTAAAGACAGGTAAGTGCAGGCTGTCAAGCCAGAAATGATTTAACACGTTGACGACCAGCCTATTTTTGCTTGTCCGCCGCGTGGGACCACGTGCATTTTTTTGTCAAAAAATGCGTCCTGCCATCAGGACGCATGGTCCCAGAAAACATTTTTTTTGCCGAGTTTTTTTAAAATGTTGAATTTTTTGGAATTTTTATTAGTAATTACGAAATCATAATCTTCTGGAACGTTCTCAACAGTTCCAGAGGGTATTCATTGAAAAAAAATCTGCATCCTGGCATCAGGACGCATTGTCGCCAACGTGTTAAAAGAGGAAAACAATTTAATAAGCACTTCAACCTGTCAACTGCAGACATTGATATACCTGACTGGAAACCTTCCAAAAGGAAGTTCATAGTCTCACCATGGAGGAAGTTTTTATGATTAATATGAAATTATAACTCATTACATGAAATTAACCTATTAGTTTCATCAATAAATCTTTTACAGTGAGTCCTACACATCAGGTAGGTCCCAATATTCAATTTTTCTCTGGTGGATCCTGCGTCTCACTCAGCACAGGACTGCACTAACACCACTTCATGTCAGGGAGATCTGACACAGGATCCACCAGAGAAAAATCAAATGTCAGGGCTCCCCCAACAGTGGACCAGAAGGGGTTAAATATTTCAGGCTCTAGTTCTTGAATGATGGGCACATGAAAATGAGATTAAAAATCATATCTACAGGGCTTCTCCGGTATTATGGAAACTCTGGCAGACCAGGATTGCCAAATCAAAAATGTACAGAGGCAAAACCCCTAATTACCTCCCCAATCTCAACAATAGCCTTCAACAATGAGTATTGATGGAAAGAATCAGATTGTCAAAACAAATCACTGAATAGAGGCTCTCACATCAGGTGGTTGGTATCATATATAATTATTGAATGTGGAGTGCTTCCTTCTGCAAGGACCTTCAGGTCAAGTAGCCACTTCTCCAGAACAAGAGAAGTCCTGTGGCGTGGGAACGTCTGCCACAAGCTCCATCAGAGCATTTCAAAAAGAGTTTCTCAGTTGAGAATAACCAGCAGAAGACAAATCAGCAGACCTTGCACAAGGAGGAGTGACTATAATGCCAAGCTTTGATATAAAAGGCTCAGCATTGCACACTGTAGAGCTTCAGGTCTATTGCCCAGGAACAGAAGCATAGGTAGATGCTCCTAGGCCAGTCTAAATGAGAACCCAAAAGATGGGTGGTCAGGTGACTGATTAGAGTTGTAAAATAATCAGTAGTGGAGAGGGCCCTTACTTACAGGTAAATTGGCAGTCAATTGCTGATAATTTCCTGGCATGTTACCACTAACTTACAGATGCTCCTACTGGGCTACAGTGAGCAAAATTCATAACTTTATTGTGGTCCCAGGTTCCCTTCCTGAGAAAGTTTCCTTGCTGCAAGCATCTTCATGACTGTTTTGACACTTTCGTTCTCATTGCTGATAGTATACTCATAGCCAAAAAAAAAGTCACACCAAGGAGTTGAGCGATCTTGATGAAATTTGGTAAACATACTCGTATTGGTGTGTCAGGAAATTGATGCTAGTTTCAAGGTCGTAGGTTGAACATTCGCAGAGAAAACTTGCCAAACATCCCAATTTAAATGGGGTCGTACTTATCGCCACAACGAACATCTAGGAGCTTATTAATGAAATGCGATAAAGGAACTTCTACTGATTTTTAATACAATGAAGCAAAGTTTCAAGGTCATAGGATGAAGCGAGGCAAGGAAAACTTGCCGAGCTAGCCGAACGCCCAAAGGATGGGGAATAGGGAGACTACACTAATCAGGCCAGTTTCCTTTTCTGCTTTCCTCCATTCACTCCGCTTTGCTTCAATCGTTTTTCTTTCGCCTTTAAAGCCATGCCAGGGCGACGTCCACAAAGGCAGTTTTGTCACCTTGATCAGTTCGATCGAGGCCAGTTGGTTGGCATGATGGAGGCAGGCCTTAGCATGAATCAGGTTGCGCATCGGCAAAGTGTAAGTGTGACTACCGTGGGGCGTTGGTGGACTCGGTATCAAAATGGGGCCAACCATGAACGGCAACGAGGATCAGGCCGCCCTCGCATCATGACGCCCGGGGATGACCGGTATTCGACGATGCAGATTCTACGAGACCGATTCGCTTCTACCCGTGTTCACGGAAGGTACTGGTGGCTTGGGACGGGAAGTCAGACAGGTGGTCAAGACCGCAGTGCCAACTGGATTGCGTGCCGGCACACAGTCCTCAAAGAAGTCCTTTGGCCCGTCCCTAGCCACCATGCCAACTAACCGACCTCGATGGAACTGGTCAAGTTGGCGAAACTGCCTTTGTGAACGTCATCCTTGCATGGCTTTAAAGACGAAAGAAAAACGATTGAAGCAAAGCGGAGTGAATGGAAGAAAGCAGAAAAGGAAACTGGCCTGATTAGTGCAGTCGCCCTATTCCCCGTCCTTTGGGCGTTCGGCTAGCTCGGCAAGATTTCCTTGCCTCGCTTCATCCTATGACCTTGAAACTTTGCTTCATTGTACTAAAAATCAGTAGAAGTTCCTTTATCGCATTTCATTAATAAACTCCTTCTAGATGTTCGTTGTGGCGATAAGTACGACCCCATTTAAATTGGGATGTTTGGCAAGTTTTCTCTGCGAATACTCAACCTACGACCTTGAAACTAGCATAAATTTCATGACACACTAATACGAGTATGTTTACCAAATTTCATCAACACCGCTCAACTCCTTCTTGGTGTGACTTTCTGGTCGCTCAACCTCCTGAGCTAGGTTGGAGGAATTCGTGCATAGTCTTTTCCTGTATCTTACTTCATGACGCCGGTATCTCTCTGCTGAGCCAATGTGACAGATGAAGAGGAACAGAATCTGATCGCAGTTTCATAGCATTATCCGGAGAATACTATAACATGGTATGCATGAGGTTCTACCTGAAGGATAGAGCAAATTTGTGACTTTTCTGGATCGAAATGATCTTCCTCCGCAAGCATTAATCCCGCGGCGCCTTGCTTCGGCATTCTTCGGGAAACGATGGTAGCGAATGAGTTTTCTACTGTCATCAACGAAGCCTTTGGTCTTCCGAGCAAAGGTAGTAGTATTTGAAGCAGTGAAGTATTTTTAAAACCGTAAACCTGGCATATTGACCGAGACGTGAGACTGAAACATCCTAATGAAAGAGACCACGAGCGTTTGCTTGGATGCGTATATTTTCAACAGAAGTGAAATGGGAGAAGGACGGTAGAGACGTGAGATATTAATTACTCAGGAGGAACAACGACATCGGATGGACCACGCCTTTCTGCCCACGTGACGTCATGGAGCGAGGAAGTGAGGGAGGAGCTTCCGAGACCCTGCGCACTGCGGGACCTGGTGTTGAGTGTTTCGACCATGGTTGGGAATAATTTTGAAAGTACATACGGAAAAATAAAATAAAAGGATCACATTGAAAAATGAATGCCAAGGATTGGTACTTATCCTCTCGTTCTTGCCTGTAACTTCATTGACTTACGCCCTTGCAATTTCGGGGAACACACTTGGACTACCGGCGGGTCACGTGTTGAGTTAGAAGTTCTATTTCCGGTGTTTTTTATGCATTAAAGTACATGTTTTTGTCCTTTCCCGAAAAGTAACTTATTTTTTGGTTTTTATGGATTGTTGACTCCCTCAGAATCCAGGTACGAGAGGCATGTTCTTTCAAGAAATTCCTAGGCTACAAAGAATCGTCAAGAGGTTTGTCACATGTACACACGACTTCTTCACACTAGCAAGTCCTTTCAAGTGCTTGTTTCGGCTTTTACAAACGACTTTAAACTAGGGCTGGGCGATATGGATTTTTAAAGTATCGATATCGCCGACCTATATATCGCCCAATATCGCGATATCGCCAGGTTTCAATCGGGGGGGGTTTGTAATAATGGCGCATTTATTTCAGGACGAAACCTCTTTTTTTTTTTGGCAACGATTCAAGACATGATCTTGAACGCATGACATCACGGTAGTTCGCTGTTCAAACGAGAACACATCGACGATCTCTGTCGCAGAGCATGCACGATGTTCGCTTGCGAGAAATCCGTTGTCTCAGAAAGAGTCGCTCACATGGGACGAAAAGTTCCACGAATTCGCAGGTAAATTTTATCTGCGAGCCAGGTCGGCAAGTACGGCTCAGCCGGGCCATCGATCTCCATTTCGCCGCTGTCTTGATGCAAGATCGAGCGAAATTAATGGCGTTGATTCCGTCCTGCGGCTCTGTTTCTGCAGGAAAGCGATAATTTCCTCGCTTGACTTCTTGTTGCGGGCCGTGATGGACTCGACGGTGGATTGTCAGATTCGAAATGCAACCGTGAAAATTTCATGAGCCCGTGAGTGGTTTTCAAGGCGTTCCGTTTTTTATTTTTTTACGTGAAGCATTTAAAGCTTGGCAACCGATTTTTCCTCGGAACTGGGCTTTCACTTCGTCCCAGACGGAAGAAGCTGCAAAGAATGATGGAGTGGCCTTTCCGCGGCGAGACTCGATTATCGCCGCGATCAAATCGAGGTCGCGAGAGATCGGTCGTGTTCCCCGGGGGAAACTGGAATTTCTCTTCATTCCAGTGCGGCTACTTTTTTTCACGTTCCGGATGGGCATTGCATTCGTCGCGTGAAATAAATTTCTAAACGCATTCCACATTACAGACTTTTCACGAGGTTTTGAGTTGCCAGTTCCTTTTTCCATCAACGAAAATTTCGTCATACTCTGGGGCTGACTGAATCCGAGCGCTGATTTCCAACATTTCGCCTAAGGGAAATTTTCTGGGAAAAGAAATCATCGGGGAGGATTGCAGTCCTCAGATTATCCACTAATTATTATCCACCAACTCCCTCCTTCATCTCATCGGTTTTTTCGTCGAGGCCGACAGTCTATCCTCGCATCGTCCTATGTCGTTATTGTTAATGGTTAATTAATGCCGTTATTGTTTGTGTGCTCTGTTTCCCATTCTCCCGCGACAATAGAGAAAAAAAAAATTTCCAAAACTAAAATATCGCGATATGCAGACACATCTCCGATAAGACATCGAACATCGATAACATCGAACGATATCGCGAAAATCGGAACAGCCCTACTTTAAACTAAGACAAAAGACAAACTTTTACATAATGAATATTAGTAAGCCAGGCATGGTAAGGAATTTTCCTCATCTTCGCTTACTTTAATTTTGCCTATTCACGGTGCGACGTTCACCTTCTTTTGAATTAAATGGCTTTTTTAAAACCCTTTCTAAGAGATAAGTTAGGCAGGATGAAGGTTGAGTCCAGAAGATATGATCGATTCTCGAATCCGTTGATAATGCCGTAGTGGCTTCACCTGAATATACCAAACCGACTTGATTCTGAGCCCATGTGTAAGGAAGAGAAAGCCTCCTTTACGGATGGGAAGAACAGGGGTGAGCATTCCCCCTCAATGAATTCATGTCTAGACAGGGGAAGAAGGAGAGACAAGCCAGACAGTGAAGAGTCACTTATCTTCCCCAACATAAAAAAGAACTTTATTCAGAAATGACTTTTCTCTCCAATGACCTGCCAATGGAATCGAAGGAATGCTAATATGCTCTGCGGCATAAATTAACGGTATACATTCTCTCAATTGCGTCAACCACAATTTCTCTCAAGAATGTTTCTGCGATGTTGTGCCAGAGACACACCTGAGCAGCAACTCGTTTTCGATCTACAATGGAAGCTAACAGAGAACCCAGTTGTCTCGTGACCTCAGCTTTGAATCGAGAGAACGTGAATTCAATGGGGTTCAAATAGGGACTGTATGGTGGAAGGAATTTGATGACATGGGACGGGTATCGGGGAATTAACCTTCGGTGAGCCATACAGCTGTCCATGATGACGACAGCTTCGTTCTCTGGCCATGGCACTCATTTCATCGAGAAAGTGTCCAAAGATTCCTCAAGTGAGACCTCTCAGGCCACTCGTGGCCTGAGAGATCTCACTCACAATCGCCGGAAAATGGTCAACGAAGCGAGTTAATTCTGAATAAAGTCGTTCTTTCTTTCCATGCGGTAGGAGGACATTGGGTTCACTGTCTGGTTTCTTCTTCCTCCCTCCCCTGTCTGAACAAGAATTCCTTGAGGGGGAATGCTCACCCCTGCTCATCCCATCCGTAGAGGAGGCTTTTCCTTCATTATAGATGGGCTCAGAATCAAGTTGGTTTGGTATATTTTCATGCTATTCCCAGGATCTTGCAGGGCAATTCTCCATTCTACAGGTGATTGTAAAGTAACCCTTTTATTTTCAAATGGAGATAACTTCTGTTCAAATGCAGATAGAATATTAATTTTTTGTCATTAAAGTAGTTGTTTCAGACAGAATCAAATTGGCTCCATTGTTGACCAAACATGGGGCAGAGGTTGACCTCAGTGACCGAGCTAAAATTGGGGCGAGATATGAGATTTGGAGGTCTGTGGTGGAGGTTCTGAGATGGTGGCAGAAGGAAAGAGGAAAGCATGCAACTCTTGAACCTGAGAAATTAAAAAAAAGTCACAAGCTAATTACAACCGGCTCGGCTAGATGCGGCACGAAGAGTAGACCATCAATATCTCCAATTCCGGAAAATGCTGACGAGGGCCAACAGAGTGGCCTGCCAGAAGCCCAGATGTATTCCCTTGTGACTTTTTCTTATGGGGATAGAACATAGAGAAAGCGCATGCGACAAACTCACGTGCTTTGGAACAACTGGAAGGAAAGATACGCCAAGGGTTCAATGACGTCCCACAAGAGTTTATTTTGCACTCGGTTGAGAACGGGTGGAAAATGCAGGCGGTTATGTTGAAATTTAATAGCTTTAAGTTATCCTTTTGAATGGCATAAAAATGATTTTCATATTATTCATATCTGAACAGAAGTAATCACCGTTTACATATAGGAAGTTACTTTACAATAACCCTGTATGTAGCAGTATATACACTGACAGCTGGTCACCAAGGAAACAACCATAATTTCGAACACATTCACTTGCTCCTAGAAAGCAAAGACATGCCCGCATGACTTACCTCGTGTAACGGACATTTAACTCAGAGAAACATGAGGGTTGGATTTCCAGAAATATCGCGGTTCTAAACTTTTCCAAGAAGGGTAAAACCACTTAAGGCCAGACGCTAAAGAGAACATAGTAAGCCAACTAAAGCTAAAGCTAAAGAACACGATACTAAGTAAAGGACATGCGGTGGCCATGACGACTTAGAACGATTCCAAGATATTGGGCTTAAACGTTATGTTATATCGCGGAAAGGGGAATTCTTCAAGAAAAAGTAAGGAGGGACAAACCTTACTTTTGAAACTTTTCACACGAGGCATTGATTCTGCGCTCAATCCTAATTTCCCAGGAAACTAGGGGAACATGGAGTCCTGTTATGCAGAGCGCGTGTGCTAAGAGCAAATTACCGCCTTACTTCCGGTGTGTCCGAACTTAGACCAGGGTATGTTTGAAAAACTAACATTAATGTTTGTTATACCCACGTAAATATGATGTCCTCTCGAGGCAAAGAACGTTTCGAGTTGACGCAAGTTCAGTTGAGTCATACTTTTCAAGAAACGTGCATCTTGTAGTCCTGTCCAAACTCTGATAACTGGACGTGTAATTGCCTCTCGTCGCACCTTCTACTACGCTACCAACATCCCGTCCCTCTGGAAAAGGGCAGCGAAGGTGATGACCATGAGGTTGCATTCGTAGGACGGGAAGTCCTTAGAAGCATTGGAGATGGTAGGGGTGCCTTTCCAGGACATCGTCAACAAACTGCCCGAGACGCAAGTCGAAGAACAAGGCTTTTGCATACCTTCCCTGATGAGGTTCCCACGATTGAGGAGGAGGGCATCAGAGACGGGCAAATCACGGAAGCGGTTTACCCTTTCAGTTCTGGCGAGACTCAGCCCAGAGTCCCGCATTTTCTTTGCATATATTATAGGGCTACATAGGAATGCACGACTTAGAGGCCATGGCGGGATTCTGAGTCCCAGTTTATAGTAATCCACCACGTGTCAAGATGACAGCAGTCCACAGTAATATAAAGCTACTGTATTTCCTCTGGCACTTAAAAAATGGTGTCATCATTTTTTACTTTGGGAAATCATTTTAAAAGCACTTTTAGGCTACATTAGCCTTGCTGAAGCCCAAAAAGTAAATTACTTTTTTTTTTCGATGCCTAGAACATAATTCAGGACTGACAGGGTTAACTGTTTGAACCACAGAGTTTGAGCATACAGGGTGGCCCAAAAAAAGGGCACTACTTTCAACGCGTATTTTTGGTGTGATGCTTTCAAGGATACTTTTCTGGTTACATGTAATGGAAAGAAGAAAGATTCAGTTACAAAATGCTTTTTTTTCAGACTTGAAATATCTTAAAGGATGATCTAGAAAAAATTTATTGAATTTCGGTTACGAAAAATCGGCGTTGCGCTCACCAACTCGACCCAGCATCCACTTGACGTCCCTGCACTTAAGATAAGAGGAAGGGAAACCCTGACCTTCGCAGACGTCGCGAGGCTGATTGGATGTGCCTGCCGCCGTATGCAATTGGTGAGCGCAACGCCGATTTTTAGTAACCAATATTCAATCATATTTTTCATGGTCATCCTTTAACCCTTTCAGACCTGAATTAAGGCCGCTATCGGAATAATATCATTTTTTTTGCATTTTTGCGCTTTTCCGTGACTGTAATTGAAATTTTCATGCTTTATATGTAGTTTTCATATTTTGCATAAATTTACCATATCATACAATATATTGTATATTAAACATTTACTTAAATAATTGAATATTACAAAACTAATGGGTGAAAGAAGGCCTCTGACAGAACTGAGCCATGCATAATTGCGCCCACTGTAGCGTAATATGGGGCGCAAAGTCTCGAGAATCCTAAGAAATTGCCATAGACACAATGTAAATGCAGTGTCCACTGGAATGGACGCCAGGTCTGAAAGGGTTGATATTTCAAGTCTGAAAAAAGTATTTTGTAGCTAAATCTTCTTTCCATTATATGTAAACATCTAATATATATAGACGATCGTGACTGACTGACGTTAATTCTAACCATGTTCTAGAGAAGTTAGAAATCTGAAACCTGGTACACATGTACTTTTGGTGCGCAAAGTCCAGAAAAAATCCGACTTTGGAGGTTTCTGCCCTGGGGGTACAAATTTTGGGGGAAGAAGTTTTTTTAAAAATAGTCATCGTGATAGATAAGGATGTCATCGAAAGCTACCACTGTGTGTCTGCGATTCGGTTGTGCGATTCAGGTGCGGTCTGCGATTCAGGGTTCAATTCCCGTCCAGTACTTGCCTTTTTTTGGCTTTTCTTGCCTTCTATGTCCCGTTGGACATGGAAAGCGTAAACGTGGTATGGACGTGCATACCGATACGGTGAGATAAAGAAAAATGCAAATTTTTTATCCATCCCCTGGGGGCATGGATCCATCAAAGCAGAGGGTGCAGGAAAGTTAAAACTTGGCAAAGAAGTACCTGTTGAATAACAGAGTAAAAAAAACAATTCTACTTTCATCTAACACTATGGTCGCGCCTTCGGCGCTTCCTTACCTTGTATAGTGATTAATTCATTCATTTTTTTGCGAAATGGGACACACTTATTCAAAGTATGTCCCCATTGACACATGTGACATATGGGGTCGAATGTCTTGCTTTTTTTCATCAAAATCATTACCTCTATGATTTTGTGTGCCTAACTTGAAATCTTTTCTTGTGTCCTTTTTTGAAAGGGTGGAGAATACATTTTGAAAAACTTCCCTCCGATAATCTACGCTGAGGATACATTTTTCAAAAATAGGATTTCTCCTCTACTCAGCCATCAAACAGATTACCTGTTTGATGGTGAACTTCTGAGGGAAGTTTAAATTTCGTGTCTCTGTTTCGTTGGATCAACAAAAAAGCAGGAAAATGGGAATGAAAAAGTGCACTAATGGTGTTAACGAATTATTATTATTATTTTGAAATGTGGACTCATGGAACTCCATGCCACCCAGTTTCAGCCTCATACGTTTCCCCTTTTTGCTGACGATAAAAAATATATTTGGAAAATCAACCCATCCAAAAGCTGTGCTCTGGGGAAACGCTCAGCAAAAGTTTAATTTTTTCTTAAATCATCATCACGTCCGTTATGCGTGCGATAGCTGCTATTTTTCCATTTCTGCCCGATTCGCTAGGATATTAAAAATTCTTTAAATCGTTACGTCCCCAAGAAATGACCCCTAAAAGTATTTTGGAAATTTGACATTTGAGCTGAGTGCTTCACAAGTCATGTTCTTGCCATGTTACAGCTTTCCATGGGTCACCGTGAAGCAAAGAGAACTATTTAAAAAATATGGTGTGCCCCAATGGCGTGTATCACC
Source organism: Darwinula stevensoni (assembly GCA_905338385.1). Lineage (NCBI taxonomy): Eukaryota > Metazoa > Arthropoda > Ostracoda > Podocopida > Darwinulidae > Darwinula > Darwinula stevensoni. The sequence continues at coordinate 95,984 of CAJPEV010000272.1, forward strand.
CAAGTGGAATTTTTCCTGAACTCAGCATGTGAATAGCTACTTATAGTCAGTCACGATCGTCTATATATAATATGAAAGTGGAATTATTTCTTTACTCTGCTATTCATCAGGTACTTCTTTGCCAGGTTTAAACTTTCCTGCACCCTCCGCTTTGCTGGATCCATGCCCCCAGGGGATGGATAAACATGTTTGCATTTTTCCTTATCTCATCGTGTCGGTATGCACGTCCATGCTAAGTTTACGCTTTCCATGTCCAACGGGACATAGAGGGCAAGAGAAGCCAAAAAAAAGGCAAGTAATGGCCGGGAATTGAACCGTAATCTCCCGATTACCGGTCCAATGTGCTACCACTGCACCACCGAACCGCAGACACAGTGTTAGCTTTCGATGACATCCTTATCCATCACGATAACTATTTTTTAAAAAAACTTCTTCCCCCAAAATTTGTACCCCCAGGGGCAGAAACCTCCAAAGTCGGATTTTTTCTGAACTCTGCACACCAAAAGGTACATGTGTACCAAGTTTCAGATTTCTAACTCTTCTGGAACATGGTTAGAATTAGCGTCAGTCAGTCAGTCAGTCACGATCGTCTATATATATTAGATGGTTGTACGACTTTGTTCCAATTCTGCTGTTTCGCGACGCATGTAATGTTATGACGCTCAAGAAGATTGCGCAATTTTCGGATTCACCTGCTTTCACGAATGACAATCATTTGATTGCACGTTGCATAAATTCCACTAATTAATTCGAATTCAACGTTGAATATAACGACGACTGCATCTGTCAGACAGAGAGACAATTTGAACCCCTTTGATGATCGGTTTCTCTTGCCACTTCCATGTGGTTACTTCCAAGGTTACATCCATGTGACCCTTTTCCATACATAATTTAAAAATCCATATCAGAGTGTACCTTTTTTGGGGTGTTGGCGAGCATATAATAATTTCAAGGAAATTGATGCATTGGAGCAACAATACAATAGAAGAAAGGGATCTTGATCCGCTAATATTTGTTTACATTATCTAGGATTGCATAATTCCGATTTAACATCAAAGTTAAAAGTTGATTCGCGAATTTCTGAATTTCAACTTGTATACATGCGAATTATTTATACAACGCGAAAAGCTCATTTCTCCACTTTCGAGTAATGCATTCCAGTTGTCTAAAACTTCAACCACTTCGTTTTTCGTAAAATTTTTCATTCACAGAGGGGAAAAATTGGGGAACTAAATTGGGAAACATGATGTTGCTGTTTTACACTGAAGCCAGGCTTGGGGCGAATAAATCCAGGGCCGTTTCTAGGCAGCGCATAGCATTCAAGCTACATCGATGGAAAAGAAACCCATTGATCAACCTTCCCTGAGTTTCGTTCAGACCAGCATATACAAAAGAAAAATCAATGTTACCAGGCGACCAAGGTGGGCACTGACGTGAATGCATTTCATCTGAAGATTCCATAGTCGACCCGCTCACGCTCACCCAAGTCGTTCTCCTCCTCCCAGAATAATAGGCCTTTAGAATGAAAACTCGTCGATCCTGGGAAGACAAACTGAGGATAATTCTTGAGTTCTTACTCTTCGGCAGCGTTGGCCAGAAATCCCATTCATGAATGAAGTCATATCGTTTTTCGTCTCCTACCGTCAGGATTTTTACGTATCCTCGCGGCTTGATAATGACCTCGTATCTTTTGGTTTCTCCGTCTAGCCCGCTGGAAGGTTGAACGAGACGCAACAGCTTACAGTCGCTCGTCCTCGTTCCCTGTTCTCCATTCTTACATGAGCCCCCAGCGTGCTCCTTCGGGCATGCGCGTTGCCTGAATGGCGGAGAACCTGAGAATCGGCTGAAAAAGGTATAATTAATGCCAGTAGACTGAAATGTCCATCACTCCATTTTCCATGCCGTTCTTCATTCACAAACGGAAAATGGGAGAACAAAATGAGAAACTTGATCTTGCTGCTTTACTCTGAAGTCAGGCTTGGAACGAATGAATCCCTGGCCGTTTCCAGATGACGCATAGGAATGAAGCTAGATTGATTGGAAAGCGATTCATTGATCAACGTCCTCTGAGTTTCACTCGGCATGTAAAATAATTATTATTCCAGGGTTCCGATGTGGGCGTTCACGCCGCTGCAGTTCATCTGAAAGTCCCACAGTCGGCAAGCTCACTCCCACCCAAGTCATCCCCATCGTTCCAGAGGGAAAAGTTTTTAGAATGGAACTTCGTCTATTCCGGGAAGACAAACTCAGGATGATCCTTGCGTTCTTACTCTTTTCAAGAAACGTGGCTTCCGTCGAATTAATCCAATATATCGCCGTGCATCCTGGACAGAGATACGACAATGTGACTTCAGAATCCGAGGAGCCGTCCCTCGGAATGTGCACCAATAATTGCATGATGCAGGAACCAATTTCCTGCTACGCCTTTAACTATCGGGAGACTGATCATTCGTGCCAATTGATTCTCAACAGGATGAGCGGGCTCGTGGAAGCGAATGGATACTGGTCCTACGTCCGGTGTGAGTAGACATTTTCTCATTTTCATTTCAAAAGGTTTATAAAAGGTAATTCTGACTACATATTCCTTCATACAGGGCTGTGTCTGAGAGAGTATCCGACGATCGAGAATGCGAAAGTGTCCTTCGAGGGATGGGACGGAAAGTACCCTGCCCCAGCAAGGGGAATCGTGAAGTTCCGTTGTGAACATCCAAAAGGATTCTCGGATGGAGCTCTTCTTCACACGGCTAAATGCGCTGCCTTGAAGCCGGATTCTTGGTGCATCTCTTTCCAAGAGGGTGCTGTGGAATGTGAGAGCATTTCATCATACAATTCATTATCACTTCCTACAGATTCATATTTTTCAATTGTATTCTCCTTGCCACCTCAAGAGGGATTCAGACATGGTGTGAAAGAAAACGTGCGTTTCTTTCGCACCCACGTTATATTATCAGATCCAATGCTGAACAACCAGATATTTAAATGTGGATTCAAGGAATTGATCTGTTGAAATCAATGTAAACCGTACACCTGATGCGATTCTGAGGTAGGCAAGTCCTGTGTGGAAATCTAATATATATAGACGATGGTGACTGACTGACTGACTGACTGACGCTAACTCTAACCATGTTCTAGAAGGGCTAGACTAGAACATGGACCGTCTGATTGCCAACCAGAGATGTTACGACTACACCACAGAACCCAGCACATCCAGTTGACTCTCTGAATGTCATCCTCATATTTTGGGATGCAGAGTTCAGAAAAAATCCGACTTTGGAGGTGCATGCCCTGGAGGTACAAATTTTTTTTGGGGGGGGAAACGTTTTTCATGAATATTTTTTTTGTGACAGATGAGGATGACATTCAGAGAGTCAACTGGATGTGCTGGGTTCTGTGGTGTAGTCGTAACATCTCTGGTTGGCAATCAGACGGTCCATGTTCTAGTCTAGCCATTGAGTGCCAATCTCGATCTTGGTATCGTCAGAAATGGCAAGGAATGCACTTTTGAATGAAATATTGTATTTAAAAAAGTATTCCCGGGTTGGCAAGTGTCGATATTGTCCATATTAAAATGCACATATCTGGAGATCTGCGAGAAAAAAAAAGAATGGTTGAAATTTTATTCTTTAAATCGATTACTCTACGCGTATGGCGATTTTAGTCGAAATCCGAGATGGTCGAACTTTCTCGCTGGTCGATTTGGCGTGAAATGACCCTATTTTTAAATCTTGGTAATAACTTAATGTTATCATTATTCCATTCACATATTCTCTCTCCTTGTCGTTCTCACATCGGATTTCATTATTGGCAGGTGAAAAAGTGCACATTTATCCAGAATGTCGTCTGACGGAAAAAGGCAAGGAATACGTCGGAAAAGTGAATATGACACAATCAGGACGGAAATGCCTCAACTGGAGAGATTATCCCTATGTAACAGCGAATGACTACCCAGGCGGCCCACATCTTGATTTCTCGAGCTCTGACCCCTCCGGAACACCAATCATCAACCTGGCTCACGAGGGCTTCTTTCTCAATCGGGATTCCTGGTCCCACCACAACTACTGCCGGAATCCATTCTGGGGGGAAAGACCCTGGTGCTTCGTTTCCGACCCGAGCATTGTATGGGAACACTGTAACATCCCAATGTGCACTGATACAGGTATGATATTGTTTTCCTTTACACGTACTTTAATGGTGAGCAATTGACAAAGTGACGAGTTTTCCCATAAGGACATTTTTCCATAAGTGACAGCTCAACTCTTCCATATCATCCGAGGATGTGTCCTTTTAAATCGAAATTTCCAAATCGGCCACAGGAAAGGGAGGGGATGCAACTTTCAAGGAATATCGAAGTTTCGCTCTCGTCTCGCCATTTCTCGGACTCGCCATCTCTCGAACGAAGTGACGAGAGTTGTCCCTATAATCGCAAGGGAACGGCGGACTCGCTCTCTATGATGCATCCCCCTACTGCCGGAAATCCTGGGATTTTAAGGGTCCATTATAAAATAGGGGTGATATCTTTTTCCTCAACTCCATTAGCATTTGTCTCCTTCGCTCCATTCACTGATTCGGGTGCTATAATGGATGATAATCACGGGTTATTGAGACCTGCAAACTTTATACATACTAGTAGATATGCAATCAGTAGGTATCAAGCAATTTCTCGATCTGCCCATACGCTTTGTTAATCGTCACCGCAAAGGACGGGGAACCGAAGCCGAGCGAAGACGATGGGTAACCCAAAGACCAAAGCGTGACCTTAAATCGTCGTCTCGTAGGACAATGTGGTATGTAGACTTTTATTGGCGGCCTCACGCAACCGCCGTGCTCGTTTCAAACGTTAAAGGCCTCATGCCACGCTGCGTCTACCTGTTACTATGGCTATGGGAGTGCCACAGCAACAGTATAGTTATGCGTGCTGCAATTGAAAGCCATTCTTGTTGTGCTCATGGCCCAGTCACCATTCACTCCGATTGGATTTTCCCCGCGTTTTCAACCCAACTTTCTTCTAAATGCTAACTCTTAGGAAAACAGCCCGGACACAGCAGGCTAAATAGATTCTCTGAGGAACCAGTAAGCCCTATCGAGTCGTTCCAATACTTCTTTTGATCGTGAATATGGGTCTAATACATCAGTTTAGGCTAATGGGAGAAAAGATCGATTGAGAATAGGTCCGAAAATGCCGCGAATCACGTGCGAAGTAATTTATGGAGTTTAAAGTGATGTGTATTGGCGGAGTGAAGGAGCAGGTACAAAGAGATCATTGGAGAAACCCTACTGGATACGAAAGCATACCCTGCCGAGACTCGCCAACACTTTTACCAGGCACAAAGTGGTTGCCCTTCGTCTTCTTTAGCCTATGTTTGCATTTGAACGTTCACTTCGTCAAACGAGGTAAAGTTCGTTTGATTTCATGCCTCACACCGTCAAATCGGTCGACATTGATGATGCAAAGACGGTGTAACGTTATCACATTCATATGCCAAGCGATCTCAGCAAAGGCAGGCCTGGAACTTCAGGTCCACTCGAGAAAATGGAGATAGGGAAACGGGGTGGTCACGACGCCGCCGCTGCCGCCGTCGTCTTTCCAGTCCAAGAGTAAGCACTCCTGTGCCATACATGTGGGATCCCGCCGTTATTGCCCTCGGGAGTCACTCTCCTTGTGGGAAATAAGAGGATGGAGTTTCGATTGATTAACGGGTCGGGATCCCGATAAATATTGGGATAAAGATCTCATACCGAGGAGGAAGTCATCCTTCCTCCAGAAATTAAAAAAGACTCCAAGTCCCGATATGGAAAAGTCCATATCGGACACCTCTAAGTGGAGAGCAGGAGGTGTGCGTGGAATCCCTCTCTCTTCCGTTGTTATGCAAGGGATGGCATAGGAAAATGGTAATATGAAATTTACGTATTTCAAGGAACTCATATATTGAACTTTTTTTCATTGCTTTAAATTTTTAACATTTTAGTTGTCAATAGAACGATCCCAAGGACGTTAATGGAACACGTTCGGGTGCTACTGGGAAGGTAGTGTCTGAACATCATGGTGACGCCTTCCACAACAACAGAGCATTTCGTTTCCTCCGGTTTGCAGCATGTTTACCTGCCACTAGTTTAAATTGGCTTCGGATGGCGGAAAACGGTTTCATTACATTTTCGTCACAAAATGCTCCCAAAGAAATTTCAATTTGAACAAGAGGAGAGACTTTCTAACACTCTCTGAAAGATGGACGGACACTAAAACATAAAGACTCCTAAAATCAAGATTGAAATGCGTGAAATTAAAAACTTCATAGAGGGGACTTCATTCATTGCCATATACAACATAAATGATCCAACCAGGGTTTAGCATCTAAAAAGCTAGAGCTTGCCCGATTGCGGGGAGCAACCATGTAAGAGGAAATTTTTTTTCTTCAGATATTTCATGCGGACTTAATGGTTCTTTATGGATTGGAATTCCAAATGAAATGGCACTTCCCCTTGTTTGCCACCAGTTCCTCCGGAGTGCAAGGTGACTCAACAGGGCGGAGAATACATGGGAAGAAAGGATGTGACTATCCGAGGCTTTCCATGCCTGCCTTGGCGTACACAGTACAACATAGAAAACCTCCTGTCTGCATTCCCGGATCCGGATGACGTCGGCGCGCATCACAACTTCTGCCGAAATCCGCGGACGAATCAGCTCCGCACACCATACTACATGCATGTCAACATTGCTCCTTGGTGCTACTACAATAATGCGGGCACGATATCGTCGGGTTTTTGCGACATTCCATTCTGCAGTAAGCGAGTTGAAGATGAAGGAGCCGGGACGGGCGTGTACCCGGAATGCCGACTGTCAGAAAAAGGGAAGGAATACGTGGGGAGCCAAAACAAGACCGAAACTGGAAAGGCTTGTCTGTCATGGGATTCAATACCTTATGGCGTTCCTTGGGATTTTTTCCCTAGAGTCCCTAGATATAACTCCGTCAAGAATTACATGAATCCTTTGGCTCCGATCCTGGGCGTTAATGTCGGCCACAATCACTGCAGAAACCGGGGACTGTACAGGGAGCGACCATGGTGCTTCGTCTCTGACGTGGATATCAAGTGGGAGTACTGCGACATCCCCCTCTGCAAAGACCTGAGTTCGAAGCATTCTCATTCCGCTCTACAAGAGCAGCGTCTTGAATTTCTTTCACTGTGTGCGGTGTTTACTTTCTTAAAGGAAAGGTAAGGGAATGTCAAGGAAGGCCTCACCATTACAAAAAAGATTTGGGAAAATTACAGACTCAAAAATACTTCTATGGTCAAAAATAACCCAAGGCTGCGCTCGATTATTATGACAGTTCCATGAACATTCTGTGGATGGAAATAAGTCATCAGGTTTAATAAGAGATTCACTTGGCTGGATGAGCGGTAAGAAGGACTTAGGCCTAAGACATCACAGAGAGATGAAGATAATGCGCGTGAAGCGGCCGAAGGCAAAGAATCAATGAGATTCTTTGTCCTCTACCTCAACATTCAATGTTCGGAAACAGGATGACAATGCTTCATTTAAGTCACTATACATTTTCAAGATTCAACAGGTAAGCTATTGTAGCTATTATTAACGGAAAGTTCTCTATAATTTTTTCTTCAAGAATTTAAGTCAGACTGAAAAGGGACGAGGTTCCCTTACGATGGAGTCCTCTTGGAACACATAGGGATCATTTACGTATCTAAAGGAATCCTATAGGAATACTGCATTAAGAAATCTCAGGATTCCTATAGAACTTGTTGGATCGAGATAAACTGTTTCAAATTGGCGCTGTAGCAACAAATATATGTTGCAACAGAAATGATGGTCTTTGAGAGTCACATTGAAGATTAAAGGGAGTTTCGGCGACTTTTTGATGCTGGGCCTTGTGCAAATGTTTTGATAGATGTAATGGGATCTTGAGGATATAATAAAAGGAAGAAATATCTCCATACCTCCACTTTTGGCAAACATAACACCAATTGACTTCTACCGTTCAGATAATGGTCCATTTTGCGTTAGCTATTTAGAAAATTGGATTTTTTCAAATGACGGAGTAACTCATGGAACAACCTGTATATCTTGAAGAGACGAACAATGTCATCACTCCAAGTCCCAGGAAACACTGAAAATTAGAGTAGACACGAAAAAACGCCCACGGGGTAGACAGGTGAATGGTCAAGGGAGGACACGGCATCAGACCCACCTAAATATCACAATATGTCACAGATTGTGGTTACTATACTTCATCATACTTCAACTTATCCTCTTTCTTTCATAGATCCACCAGAATGCAAACAGACCGAATATGGAATGGAATACTTTGGGAAACGGAACGTGTCTGGGTTAGGGTTCCCTTGTCTACCTTGGCTAATTTACTTGGACGAGGATTTCGAAGGGATATTAATTGATGAAGTGGATGGAAGGCACACGTTTTGTCGTAACTCTTACTTCTTCCCTATTGGTCCGTTATGCATTACCAACGAGACTGGCTTTGTCCGTGCTTGCGACGTTCCATTCTGTCCTGCCGACGACGGGAGAGAATGCGACATTCGGGTTGGTGGGCTATGTTACAGTGAGTCACAAACTTCTCTTGAAAAACGCTTCTCGTTGTTAAGCTCGTTCCTGAACTCCAGTCATAGCACGTAGGTGTCCGATCCGCAGACTAAACTGCATGTATACACGTTGTTTTCCAGCCCCACGAGAATGCAAGATAGACAAGAAGGGGTTGTCATACATAGGCACGAAAAATGTGACCAGAAAAGGACACAAGTGCATGCCGTGGCTATCTGCACATGAGGGAAAGAGTGGTCAAGAGGTGTTTGTGGCCTATTCGGAAGTTGACTATAACATTTTCTTTTTCAAATTGGAGCTGTTAGACGACGTGTACCCAGCTCACAACTTCTGTCGGAACATGAACAATGACGAGGAAGGTCCTTGGTGTTACAAAAACGATGAGATTGGTCGGGATTTTTGCGATATCCCGATCTGTTCCTGAAATGTTCTAGAAAAGTAAGAATACCAAATTTACCCTGTTCGTCTTAAGCATTCTCCCATTACTGCTTGCTTAATTACCTTTGCCATTCCCCACAGGTTTTTTCCTTCGTTCTGTATCTATTTCCCGTCTCTGTTAAGCTCCGCCTTCATCCACACAACAAATAGTCTACCCGACGAACGCAAACCGAAAGCCAGTCCGGCCCTCCACATGTTGCTTTGCCATGACGAATGTGAAACTTTTAAAAAAATGTTCTTTGTTTCTTTCCTTGCGATTCCAATCTCCTATTGGAGTTCACTTTTTTCACATTATAATATTTGTGTTTTAGTTTGGCAGTCGAATGGATTCATATGGTTTTTCCGAGGGTAGAGGGAGTGAAATGTAATAATTGAATTATATACCCCCTATCCCATTCGATAACTGTAAATATTCCTTGTATATTCGAGAATATTCTACTGCATATTTTCCACCCGAATTTTTTGCGAATTTCGTTTCGGTAATATTATCGGATGGAGAGTTCAATAAGTAAATGTCCCAGAGCCCTTCGTAATGTTCATTCAATGAAATTTCTCAGTATCATTGACTGAGTCAAATTTCCCATGTATCCCCTTGGGGGCATCATTTTTTTTTTTTTTGGGGGGGGGGGGGGAGAAATTTCAAATGAATAATTTTGGCTTCAGCCAAAACTTGGGAGTGGGAAACTTCGATGGTCGCTTTCTTTCACCCTCAGATGAGAGGTCATCCGAGGGACATGTCTGGTTTTGTGTATTTCTATCGATTCCGCTTCCAACTGCTACTTTTTTTTCATTCTTCATTGCACTTAGGAAAAACGTAGTTACAATTTCTCGTGAAAACATTCCAGCGGCATCGGAGATCCCACCGGAGGCATCCAGGTATTTGTAGAGGAAAATGCGGATTCCGAGTCATCCGCGATTGCTCGCAAATCTCTCATGCATCCAATGTGATTACAGATCACAATAAATCCCCTAAAACAGGTACAATATGTCACACGGTTTAGAAAATGTTCGCTCTTTGACGGAAACAATTCGATTGTGAATGTCAGTGAATTCATCCAAATTCTCTTCATGCTTTTCTTATAGAAGTGATTCTAATCGCCCATTGGAGTTCGGAGAGTGCTTTTTTTTGCATTTTGTAACGTGCATTGTGAGTAGAAGAGCTTTTTGTTGGTGTTCTTGGTGTCTTTGGGCATTGTGGTATATATGTGGTATATATAATTGTGGCATATTCAATTTCCATCACTTCAATGCATGAGTGCTCTAGAAAATCCCACGCATAATTTCTATCCGGCTGTTTTGCACTTGGGTTTCATCTCAACTCATGTCAATGTTCATTATTAGCCATGTTTTCTACAACGGTTTCGATTATGTAAATTATGCCTTTTACCCAACTACCTTCGGTTTCTCTTCTTTCACAACTACATCTGAGAATAGATTAGAGTAGTTTTGTGCATGACCTCTAACTTCCTGCAGTATTTCAATATGTGCAATACTGAATAAGCATGATTTTTCACTCGGTGTGACAGTAATCCCCCCCATTACATTTTTTCAAACTCAACGTTGTTGAGCCTTTTAGGCGGCTCTGCTGACTCTGCTGACGCTTCCAGCCATCCCGTGAAGTCACGTTCGTGTGGCCTGTTCAGTGCTCTCATAGGTCACTACGTTCCGCCAGCAGCTGCAAGCGGCTGGAGAAAAAGATTCTCTGAAAGCGAATTCGCCTGCATCAAACAAGAAACTTGATTGCTAAATGAGCTGCCCGCCCGAATCGCAGGTCGGGTCGGTTCAATAGAGTTCATCCTCATCTCGTTCATGACTCAAAATCATGCCGCATCCAATGCCCGGATGTTGGAAAATTCAACTACGTGTCTCACTTGAATATTAACAGGCGTAACTCGCTGAGAAATTAAATTCATCCAGTCGAGGGTTCTCTAATGAGGGCATCTCCTATTATTGATCCAAAGCGTGAGACGTTGAAATTCTAACTTTATCCCTTTACTAATTATATGTTTTCTTACTGCAAATAAATGTTAACCTTGAGTTCTTTATGTTTCTTGAAAATTTGTTAACCTCGAGGTGGATCCCAATGGACGTGGATGTGGTATAGCGTAGTAAAATTATACAATTGTAAATCGTACCCATTCGCCAGAACAACGTCTGGTCAGCGTTGAGCGAGGGTTCATTTTTCAACGTAGCGATGTTTTTACAACGGTGCGTGGTTCAATGTTGCCGCAATGTCGAAATGAAACATAGTTCAACGTTCAAAATACGATCAGGTGTCACATTGCGGCAGTCATGTCACTTGTAAATGTTTGGGGACTCTTTTTTCAGAGCCTCAACGCGTGCTAATGTGGATGGAACTTGAAAGTACTCTAATGAGTGCAATTATACCACAGAAAGGTCCGTCCGAGTAACTTCCTTTACTGGATCAGAACTGGAGCTTAGTACTTGAATGACGCCACTCAATCCTTCAATGACGTCTCAACGTTTCAACTTCATGTCAATGTTGACCCAACGTTGTCGTGCAGAATGAGTAGAATGTCCGTGGCACCCAAGCATACAACGGATCCTTGAAATAGGAAATAAGCATCACGTTCAGCCTGGCCAAGAATCCCTTCCTTTTCCTTTCTTATCTATTCCCGAGGAAAAAGTCAGCCAAAACCTTTAATGGAACGTTTCCTAATGCCGATCGCCGATACGATAGTAGCCCCCAGGTGATGTGAACGACGAACATGGCTCAATACAACTGGGACGAAACCTGAGCTTCGATGAGGGGTCAAGTGTAGAAAAGTTGCGCTGTACGGGAGTCATGAAGCAGTCATCTAAGACTGTACGGAGATGGCGCAAGTGCACTCACAACTCAGAATGACCACAGCAGGATCAAATGGCAACATTTTTGCAATATGAAACCGAAATCTAACAGAGGAGATCAAGAGCTTTCGAATGATGTATCGCTCTGAAAATTGCGTCCAGCATCATCAAGAAAGGTCATCCGTGTCAGGTCAAATGTCAACTCAGAAAAAAAATCTAAAACGAGTTTGCACATAAATTGGCAAACGAATGAGCTATCGTGGACGAAAATCGGTTGAGAAACCTGGGCAGAGTTCACCGGACAAAATCCGGTTATAAAGACATCTGCAGGTCGTTACGCATGTAGATAAGTGCAGATAGGAGGAAAGTCTCCGTCGTGAGACTGAATTGCCCCACGCTTCCCCGCCAGACTATCCCAGATAATATACGATAATGCCTTCAACCTGACTGATCGACTAAATTGTGGCTTCTAACCCCAGCCGTGGGAGCAGGGCTCTTCTTTGACTGAATGCAATTTTAGTGATGAAAAGAACGTATCTAGGTGCATTTTGGATGATTTCTGAAAAATGAAGTTTTATTGAACCGTATCCTTGCAAACATCAAATTCACCTCCTTGATAAAATCTGGGAACGCATAATTTGAACTAATTTTGATCGCTTTGAATTTTGTATGCTTAAACAGCCAATAGAACGCTCCCAAGGACGTCAATGAAAAGTTGACAATAACTTAAATGAAACGTTGATTGAACACGTTCGGGTGCTACTGGGGTGATAGTCTTTGAAGGTCGTGGTGATTCCTTCCACGACAGCAAGGCATTTCTTTTCCTCCGGTTTGGAGGTTTACCAGCCACTAGTTTAATGAAACTCTCAAAAATGTCAACCGAGGACCATCAACTCTTGCGTTTAATATTGTCACTGAAGGTGGAACTAGGGTCCGTACCTTACAACGCAAGAAAAACGCGCGAAGTCCTACTTGCAACCGAACGTCGAATGAAACCTAAAATCCTGCTGCATTTGGCTACTGTGCGCGTGCGAGAAAAACTTTAGGTCGTCGTCGATAGAAACTCCTAAATCTCTCTCCGTTTGCCTCCTCTTGTTTAACCTCGTCGAACGTGTCGAGAGACCTGCCGTCATTTCGACCGACGTGGAGAACTTTACACTTACATTGATTAAATCTCATGAGCCATTTCTTGTTCCACTCAACCAAAAGAATTAAATCTCGCTCGGCTCTTGCCCTATCCGCCTCCTCCCTTACGGAAAAACCATATTGGTGTCGTCGGCAAATTTCCTTACCTTACCCTCTACGCCGAAATACAAATCGTTTATGCAGACAAAAAACAGAAGGGGTCCATGGACAGAGCCTTGAGGGAAACCGCTTACGCCTCCAACTCCCGTCGACGCTTCCCCATATACCATTGCTCGTTGCTCTCTTCCCGTTGACCAGCTACAGATTCACTCGCTCGTCCTACCCTGGATCCAGTGGGCCTCCAGTTTAACCCGCAACCTCTCGTGAGGAACGGTATCAAAAACTTTCGCGAAATCTAAATAGACGATGCCCACAGGATTCCCCTTATCGCTCTCTTCCTTCGCTCAATCGTAGAATTCGAGCAAATCGGTGAGAAGATTTCGACGCCTCCTAAAGCCGTGTTGAGAGTCCCGAATGAGCGCGTTTCCTTCAAGGAAATCCAATCCCTGGTCCCTTAGGACGCACTCCTTGATCTTCGCCAGGATACTCGTGAGACTTACTGGCCTGTAATTCCCTGGATTATTCTTTTCGCCCTTCTTAAAGATTGGTATGGAGTTCGCTAGTCTCCAGTCCTTAGGACCTAAGGACTGGAGACTAGCGAACGCCGTACCAATCTGCAAAGTGGGAAAGTGGGGGAACTGTTTCATTCCTATCTGACGGGAGAAAAGGAGTAATTTCGTCATAAATGACTTGACACAGGAATACAAATCATGAGCAAAAAGCCCCTTCCCTTGCAGTTTTATATAGGGAACTCTATAGGTCCCAAACTGAACTCTATGGGGCATATAGGATCCTATGGGATTCCTTTAGGTTCCTATAGGATTCCTATAGGATTCCTATATATTCCTTTTGGAAGATATAGGAATCCTATAAGACATTTTCGTAAGGGTAGAAAGTTGAACGAAAGTTGAACCAGCACATGCGAATGTAGTGGGCATTGGAGTCCTGTGGTGGACGTTGTCGTTGACCAAAGAGACGTGTTCCACTTGGTCGTAAGAGCAGAAATATATATTACTAGCGCGAATGAAGGAATTAAACACTATCCCTGGTAATAGAGCGCCGAAGGCTCTCTATTACTTTGGATAGTGTTTAATTCCTTCATTTTTTTTGCGAAATGGGAAACATGTATTTTGAGTACGCCCCCATTGAAATATGTGTCATATGGTGTCGAAAGTTTTAAATTTTTTAAATTAAAATCATTAGCTCTATGATTCCAAATGTGCCTAACGTTAAATCTTTTCTTGTGTCCCATTTTGTAAAGGTAGGAATACATTTTGAAATACTTTCCTCCAATAATCTGCGCTAAGGAGACATATTTCAAAATCAGGAATTTTCTTCTACTCAGGCATCAAACAGGTACTTCTGAGGGAGGTTTATATTTTCTGTCTCTGTTTCGTTGGATCAAAAAAGATTCAGGAAAATGAGACTGAAAAAAGTGTATTCATGGGTTTTCTTTTTCCTTTTGAAATGTAGACTCAGGGAACTCCATGCCACTCAGTTTCTGCCTTACACGTTTCCCATTTTTGCTGGCAGAAAAAATGTTATTGGAAGAGCGGCCCACCCAAAAGCTGTGCTCAGAGAAGCGCATCAAAATTTGAATTTTTCCGTAAATCAACATCCGATATGCGTGCGCCAGCTACTTTTCTATTTCTGCCCAATTTGATAGGATATGAAAAAAATTTTTTAAACGATGAGGCCTCAAGAAATATAAGCCCCAAAACTATTTTAGAAATTTTACCATTAACATTTGAGCTCGGTGCGTCAATGGTCACGTTCTTCCCAAGTTTCAGCTTTCCATGTGTCTCCGTTTGAAGCAAACAGAACTATTTGGAAATATGTTCCCCGAAAGATGTGCCCCTATGGTAGGGGTGGGCAATTATTTTGGCTAAAGGGCACTTCATGAGTCTTGATGAGCTTCGAGGGCCGCAAGCAGTGTAAGTCTTCAGCCCTGTTCTCACGTGTCGCTGTCAAATTGCTTCACTTATTACTATCCCAGTCTCACCCTATCAGTCTCACCCTATCAGTCTCCCCCTCTACGCTAAACCATGACTTGTGTCAGGTCACAGAGGTCACATCAGATGCGGCGAGCCAAAGAGTGGCCTTGCTGCTATGCCAAATCCCGCACAAATACCCGAGAGGGACGCTTTTTTTTCCTCCTATCTGCTGTATCTGCCCTATTTTCTTAAAGCCAGTCACAGTTTGGCAGGAGTCTCAACAGAGCCATAAAAAGGGTCACCAGGCCGGACTTTTTGTCTGAGAAGTCGCATGCTGAGTGATCTGTATCTTGGGATGATCCACCATCTCCCTAGCTTTAAGAAAATCGCCACTGAATCCGTCCTCAGGCTGTGGGTGTGAATGGCATTCAGAGAGAGGAAAGGAAGGGGAAGAGGACCTAATTATGACAAACGAACCAGGTCGGACTTTTTTCTGAGAAGTCGCATGCTGAGTGATCTGTATCTTGGGATGATCCACCCCCTCCCTAGCTTTAAGAAAATCGCCACTGAATCCGTCCTCAGGCTGTGGGTGTGGATGACATATAGAGGAGAGGAAAGGAAGGGGAAGAGGACCTAATTATGACAAACGAGCTAGCTCAGCAGCTGTGCGGATTAAAACTGGCCCTTTCTGGAACTAAAAGAACAAAAATGTTTCCTTTTGCTAGACATAATGGCGGGCCGGATGAAATCAATTGGCGGGCCGGATACGGCCCGCGGGCCGTATTTTGCCCACCCCTGCCTTAGGTACTTCCCGGCGCGAAGAGCTGCTTTCAAATATAATTCTTAGCGAAACCGATATTTCTCTCGCGGTTTCCTTGTAATATGTTCCTTATTCACCCGATTTGACCCCTTTTGTGACATTTTCTTGCTCCCAAGGACGAATAAAAATTCCGTCGTTGCCGACTTGAGAGCTCCGAAGATGCTGCGGTTGCTTACCGGGACACTTCGGTTGACCTTGTAGAAATGGATTGGCGCACCTGCTTTCATTCTTCATTTCGACAAATGCAATTGAGCATAGATACTCATGGTCCTCATGCAGAGATCCGGTGAGATGTTCAAGCCAAAACCTTCCTCAGGAAGAAAGCAGTTGCGAACTTTCCGGGCGACCTTCCCATTTTGGGAGGAATGAGTTTCTCATTAATAATCTGAGAAATTTCGCAAGGGTCTCCTCAAGTACTCGTTGATTTTCCCTATATGTGTCACTCCTATCCTCTTATTCACAGTGGATACATAATGTGCATACAAAAACGCCCTTCATGCACATATATATAGCTATCCACTGTGTTTCAAGTATCGTCAAAAAATGCCACAAACGCGGTGGCTTCAATGTGAGTTTTCAAATTACTCACCTTAGGGAAAGTTTCGGAAACGGAATGAAAGCAGCAACTTTCATGCAATCTTACATGCATTTTCCAGGTGATTGTATCAAACTGTGAATATAAGACGCATGTCAACACTTTTACGTCACATTAACATTCGAGGCCGAAACTGCTCTCGAGACTAACATTGAATTTCCCATTTGAAGTAGGGAAAAACCTTGGACTCCGAAAGGTCATTCGATCCACGAGACAGCCGAGTGATTTAGAAGGACAAGATACACGTGGGGATCGGAGCCCTTATCTAATCTTCGATCGAGTGGCAGCGAGCTCTCACTGTACTTATTGCCGCCGACGGCTTGCTCTCAGCATGTGAAAGCGAGTCTCGGCGACGAGGATCCTACGTTCCCACGGAGACGCGCTGTTTCTGGCTGCGGGCGAAAGGTAAGTGTTACGTTGAAACTCGCTTCACTGTCCAATATAGGATAGGATTGAACATGCAGGTATCGCTTAAGGTATAGTATATTTGCGTAGACGATTGTGAGTGGATGCGTTAAAGGGTGACGAACTCGCACTAACTCTAGCAATGTTTTAGATTTGATGAAAATGTGAAACTTTTCATGCTAGCAAGTGTTGGGGTGCTCGGATCAGAAAAAATCCAAAATTTGCAGCATAGCATCGTAAGGGTTTTCTTTTTTGTTGAACGGGTGGGAGGTTCCCATAATGGTTTTTCTCTTGAGAGAGGCAGTTCCGATTGCATTCTTGATTGTTCTTCCGATTGCGTTACAAAGGTAATGCATCAATGAAAAGTGTCGTTGCAGGATCATTGGAGGGCAACCAAGAATCTTCCACTCCTCTAAATAAATTTTCATATTTATTGTAGTTAATTCGGAATTCGGCATTTCACTTAGTTTTTCCTTTTGACGTACTGCTAGGGCTTTTTTGTCCTAGCAGTCGAATTAGACAATGCGTGATGACACGTCATGCTTGCTCCTTATGCCAGAAGTCAGGCAATATAAGATTTACAACGTTCCAAAGAAATTTAAAGGACGCTAATCTTATCAATATCGTTTAATATTACTGAGAGACCATCGACACAATAGCTTTCAAAACCACAAAATGACGTCCTTCGACCAAATAGAAATCTACAGGGTGTTTCTCTATGAAGCCCGGATTTGTTTTCTCGAATCCTTTTTTCGTACTGCACCGTTTCAGCTCGTCGCGCAATTCAAACTTCACCGATTGATGCAGTGGACGCTGTGAAAGCCCTGTTTGCGGACACCCCACACATTCCGTTATGCATCTCTGCGACTCTGCGCACTTGATCACTATTTCTGTTGAGTTTCTCTGCTCGGTTGTGGCGAAACTCGTTGCAATATTTCAGCATTGATCTGAAAATGCCTCAATTCTTGATCGAAGAACTTGAGCATTGTGTTTCATGGTAAGACGCGATTCGGAGTGCAGCTGCCCGCCCACGCAGCTTTGGCGGTTTTTAACTGGGGTTAATTCCGGTCAGGTGGCGATCAAAGAACAGTACGGGAAGTTATTTTCGTTCGTCGGGTCACCAAATTTAGCAGCAGCAGATTTCTTCTCGTGGGGTTCAGGGAAGAGCTAGGTTCCCACCGCTGATATCAGCCATCAGTTCAAACGAAACACAGTCGGCGCCTTCGCAGAGGTCGCGAGATTGCTTCCTGCAACCTAAGGCTGCGCAAGCGCGTCCGAATTGACGGTGTCGGGCTTAGCAGCGATTGGGTACCACTCGTGCTGTCTGTGTTTTGCTGCATACAAGCTTAAAGGAAGGTTTGACTTTTATCGCAAATGATTGAAAAAAAAGTGGCGCTTACGCCAGCTACCATATATATATATATATATATTTACCGTATATCGTATGCATCGAAAAAGTTTAAAGTGTGGATATCATGGGAAACTCCGCTCTTTCGAATGAGACATTAAGGAACTGAAACGGTGCAGTACGGAAAAAATTTATATAATGACAAATTCAATTCAGGCATCGTACAAAAACACCTTGTATACTGCACATTGGGCTTTGGGACGAATTTGACATCCGGTTTCAAATGCTACTTAGAATTCATATGGCATTTTCTCCAAAATGAAAGCCAGGAAGCCACGAATTGCATAAGAATGTTAACTAGTTCAGTTATAAGTGAGTATATTTAGGATGCAAGATTACTGCGAAAAAAATTGTCGGTCTGGTTAAATATTTAAAGTATTTTCCTTTCGATTTCTTATGCATTGATATTGGATATTTTTTCAATACCTTTATCCGTTTCGTGGCTTATTAGAAAGGAAGCAGAGTAATAAAGAGAGGCCTACTCTCTTAGCTGAGTGAAACGACCGACACCAACTGCGCCTCAGACTCAGACATGTAGTTTAACGCGCCATTGCTATATAACTTGCTCGCGCTATCTCTCGTATTATACGAATGCGATAGAGCAGTAGCATTCCGTTTCGGCTTCCGACGTGGACCCCTCCATCCCGGATGACAAATAATATTAGTCATTGATAAAGCACGGACTTCCTTCGTGCTATCTCTGAAATCGACCTCCGAGCAATTGTACCACGTCTGTACCCTGTTCCAGTTGGCTGCAGTCGACTTGGTAGGCGAGAAAACTCGAATCGAAGGGGGGAAATGTCTCAGAGAGGATCGTGGCGCCTCTGGGACAAGGTGGTGCAGACCCTGGGCGGCGAGAGGAGCGAGGAGACGACCGTCTCTCCTCGCTCTTCGCCGAGGTCGATCGCTCGGATTCGCTCGCAGCTCTTACAAAGGGAGCAGAAACTCTCGATCTGCAAGAAATACTTGAATCCGGAAGGCTGCGACAAGAACGTCTGTCGCTCTTTGCACATCTGCCCGAGGTTCCTGGCGGGCGTCTGCTCCCGGGTCAAGTGCGAGGACGGGCACGACATCAATGTCGCCCATAACCGTCGCGTGCTCCGTCGATACAATGTCGACAACGTCAGCCCCGAGATGTTGAGGAAGCTGATCGAGACGGACATGGTGGCCCCATATCTCTGCGAAGAATACAATCTCGGAGCGTCGTGCAATCCTGATAACTGCATCAAGATGCACCTCTGTGCCGGTTACATAATTGGAAATTGCGATGAATGCCAATTCAATCATGACATATTGGATCCTCAGTGCGTGAAATTGCTCAAGCAATCAAATGTCAGCCTGGACCGAACGAGAAAAGAACTGAAAACTTACTTGAGGAGAAATTGTTCTACGAACATAAAAGCCATCGTCAAGCAAAAGAGAACACGAGAGAACGAAGGGAAGAGTTCGCCCAAGGAACAAAGCGAGATGTCATTTAAAAGTGCAGATATGGAACATTCCGGAACGGAGACTATCAGAGCCGTGACAGGAGAAGGTCACCTGGCGGCCCGACTAAGCCGGATTCAAGATAAGTCCAGAGTTCTGCGGGGAAAGATCGGTGCCAAGACGATCGTGCAGCAGCTGGGCCTCCTTGAGAATTTCGTGGGTGAAGCCTTGGAGCGCTTGAATCGAGATCCAGCTCTCAGAGGATGGTTTCGGAAATCTCCATTCCATCCAAGGCGTCTAGATGCGTGGCTAGAGGAAAAGGAAATCGAAGCAAGGAATTTTGACGATTTTTTGAGAAAATTCGATGATGCAGGAGTGGAAATACGGGACGCCTCAACCGCAACTGACCATGAAGAAAACATGACCGTGATTACCTTCGGTTACAAAGGCATCGATCCTTCCGATCCCCTTCTCGACAGCCTAAGCGCTTGTTTGAATGAGAATCAACGGGACATGCCTACCGAAGCGACCCATTCAGTCTATAGAGATTCGGATCGAATGTTGCTCGTGTTCGAGTATCAACGCGTCTTCCTCCACTACCAGCGGGCACAAGAACACCTCGACGTGAAATTCGTAGCAGTTGAAAGAGCGGAATTGAACGGTCCCTGCTTCATCTCCCTCAGCGAAGGGGGAGGCGGAGCCCCTCAGGAATTCGTCCCTCCGGGAGAACCTTCAGGCGTTCGAGTCGTCGCCTTGTCGGACGAAGCGGCCGTGGAGGTGCATTGGAACAGGCCGGCAATCGGCTGCGATCACGTCATGGAGTTCCACGTTTGGTTCAGGGCTCTTAACGATGCGTGTGATCTTTGGAAGTTCTCGTCGGCAACATCTTCACCTGCGAAGATTCTCGGTCTTACTTCAGGGGAAAAGTACCTTTTCGCGGTAAGTTTTGTAGCTTCGGAAGGGTCTATGTATATGTAAAGCGAGACTTCAACGAGCCTTAAATGTTTATGGCTACGCTCTTCGCATTTAGGTGACTGCATTCTGTCGCCTCGGATATGGACCCAGCAGTTCAACTGTGAGCTGGAATTTCCTGACCAGCAGGACTTTGCATCAAGGAGATCCACACAACCGAATTAGCTTCCAACCACAAGAAACGGTGGGTTTTCTTGTTTCTTTCAGCTGCCATTGATATCCGTTAGATTAGTATCAATGATAAGGCTGGATTTTGTAAATATATACCATTGCGAGCTAAGAACCTCCCGAACTGAAATCCAATAACCAGTGAAATACCAACTGGACTTCATGGTTATAAAAATGCGATTCACAGGAATGCGCACATCCTTTACATGCCTACACAAGGTTACCCTAAGGCACATGGAATGTGGAAGACGAGAGGAGTAGAGAAGGTATGTCTATAAGCAGGGGGGAGAGCAGCTACTATCGGAGAGCACCTATGCTCGCTCGCGCAGCAGGATTTTCTCCCATTGCAATGGTCAACCATTTGTGCCAAAAGAAGGTGACTGGAAGTGTCAGTGTGATACCGTCCATGCATCCACGTGTATCTCATCTGTTTGGTTCGGCATCCGGTTACACGAGGAAGAGAAATCACGTAAAAGCTGGGGAGATTGATTGTTAAGTGAAGTGGATAAATTATTAATATAGATGCAAGAAAGTGGCACCGAGGTCAGCCAGGGGTAAATTATACCGTCAGTAAATTTCCAATAGTGGTCTTATAACATAATGACAATGGATATTCAAAGTGATATATGACCGAACATATTGGTAAGAAACTCCCTGCAAGTTTATCAAGTGCTGCAACCCTCAAGACATCTACGGCCATTATTTCTCCGCGTTCTTCCAACACACCACAATGAAAGAAAATAAAAGCTCATTTGATATTGAGGCAATTCAAAGCGATGCAGAGCTTTTGGAAAGCTAGTACATAGTGTCCTAGTGCACACGTTTATTCGAAGGATACCGATATAGTTTCATAAGTGCCGTGGAGAGCCAGATAGGAACCTCCCGTCACACCAACTCGGAAAGAAACGGCTAGACCTTGGCAAGACGTCTGGTTTTGTAAAATGCATCTTTTGGTTGGGCGTGTATATTGCATAGGTTCGCTCGGTTGCGCTAAGAATCCCAGCTGCCTTATCTTCGAGATATCTCCATCTCAAATGCTCCTAATTCTACATACTCTGTGAATAGCAAATAGGCAGTATTTTAACATTTCACCCGGATCTCAAAGAGAATGTACATACACGTATTTCTACAGAGAATGCTTTCATATCAAGTCAGCAAAAAATCTTACATATTTGTGCAGAAAGTATATTCTGCAGCAATTCATATGTATAAAATATAGCGTTCAAAAACATAGTACATCAGCACTTTCGATGACTTAAAAGTATACGTCGGATTTCAATCAACATCTGATATTCTTCAGGGTTAACATGTTTGGGTTTGGATTCCATTTACATTATAGGCCTTACATTAACCCACAAAAAAATGGAGGTCCGGATTCAAAAGCTATTAGGAACAAATTTTTGGGTCTAGATTGTGAGCGGCAACTTAAGGCTGATAAATGAACATTCTTTACCTGACTGGATAAATATATAAAATTGCCTCAAAACTCTTATCGCCAACAAATGATATCTCTAATTGTCTTCAGAGACTCCCACAAAGAAGTATCTCTCATGTAGGATTTATTGTAGGTCCTTGATTTTAAGCTCACATTGAGATAAAGTGGGCTATTCCTGTCAAGAGGATGTGAAGATAAGTATGGGTCCCCATAAAGGTCAATGATGCTGTTAGACTGCATAATAGCTAAGTGGGAATGAGATTAACTGCCGTCTCGGATGTTTGACTTCCCATGTTCATAGGTGAACAACTTGATCCTCTCAGCGTCATTCCTTCTCGCCACAGCGTTGGAGACTTCGAATATCAGCTATAAACAAATATGTTTCATTAGTTATCACTTGCCGAGACCCGACTGGCGCCATAGTTTTATGGTCCTCACTTTGTGCATGACCTTCTGCATTTAATGTATTTATTTCAACTCCGTAGGATATTGTACTTGCATTCTGATATCTATTATATCCCGGCAATGTAGGAAGCACATAGCGAGAACAACAGAGAGAAGAAAGACGTATCGCTGGCTCAGAAGATGAAGGCCATGTGCGAGAAATCTGCTGGCAATACCTATGAATTCCCTCGTGAAACTGTGATGAAGGACAGAGAACACAGATTGGCAAGATATGACATCGGCAGTTCACAGGACAAGGGAACAGAAAAAGTCATTATGCTTCTTGGGTCCATAGGAACAGGTAAAATTGCCGCAGCATCAGTTCTTACATGATACCGTATCCGATGAATACATACAATACATCCAGGGATCTTGGAATACAGCAAAATTGGAAGCTTATTGACAACAGCAGTGAAATTTAGAGATTAAAATCTATATAAATGAACAGTTATTGCTTTTGTAAAGTCACGAGAAACTATTATTGCAGTAAAAAATGGTGACCGTTAGTAGGAGTACGCATGATTAACATGATGCATGAATATCTCAGGAGAAAGGGATTCATGAGATACTGCTCCGGGGCACTCATTTGCCCATTATGTGACATAATGTTCTCCTTCATAAGGAATTTTTGCGACATTGGTATTCAGGTGGTTGTGCATTTTTTGTGCCCGCCAATCTGATTTGGGAGAGGCACCTGTTTAAATGTTGCTTTATTTTGCTTCAGATGCTGATTTTAAATGCTGAAGACTGTCCTAGATGCTCATTTGTTTCAGTGATCTATATATAATTTTTAGTATGATAAAACTTACGTATAAATTACCCAAAGGCGAAGAGACTTTTTTTAAATTGTGACACATCCTTAATATCATCCTATCATGTCCCCTTAAAACGGTATTGTCGTCTATTGCTGAGGATCAATAAGTCATCGTCTCAGTGTATTGCTCTTTCTCTTTTGGGAGTGTACTACTTGTGTTTTTAATGTGAGGCCTTTCTTGAAAATAAAAAATCCGTGACATTGAACAGTATATAAAGTATTTGGTTAAAAAAATGAAAACGTCTTGAGTTCTTACACATTTCTGGAGCGTATTCCAAAATCCCTACAGGGAAGAGTACTCTCATCAATGGGATTGCAAATTACGCCTACGGAGTGAAGTGGGAAGACGATTTTCGTTTCAAATTGATAACTGAAGAAGGAAACGAGAGTCACCAAGCCCAGAGCCCGACCAAGTGGATCACTGCCTACGTTCTGCACAAAGAGGAAGGATTCGCCCTTCCATACACCTTGACTGTCATCGACACTCCAGGATTTGGCGACTCTGCAGGGTTGCAGCAAGATGAAGCACTGATGAACCAATTCCGAGCACTCTTCTCCAGGAGCGGATTCATGGGTGTTGATCACCTCGACGGGATCTGTTTTGTCATGCAAGCTCCATCGGCCAGGCTCACCCCCACGCAAGAATATGTATTCAACTGCATATTGTCAGTGTTTGGGAGAGATGTCATTGACAACATATACGTGCTCATCACCTTTTCGGACAACAAAGTTCCTCCGGTCTTGACTGCTATGGAGAAAACTAACATGCCCTATAAGAAGTACTTCAAGTTCAACAATGCCGTTCTCTTCGCGGATAAGCAAAGCGAATGCGCCGAAGGTGACAAAATTTGTTGGGACATGGGTGTCACGAATTTCAAATGCTTCTTTGAAAACTTGCAGGAAATGAAACCCATGACTTTGACACTGCCAAAAGTTGTGCTGGAGGAAAGGAAACGTTTGCAGAAAGCCATTCAATTCATTCTACCGCAAATCACAGTTGGTGAGATGAAATCCTTCAATATATTATGGATTTTACAATGAAACAGGGTTATCTCTTTTCTAGTAAAAACAGGAAATGTATCATTTTCTTGCCACAGGTTTGGAGAAACTGGAGCACTTGAGGCAAGAACATGCTGCATTGAAACAGTGCCAAGAAGCGATTGAAGTAAACAATATATTTCAATACGCAGTGAAGATTCACGAACGAGGAAGAGTCGACCTGAAACCAGGCGAGTTTGTGACAAATTGCCTGAAATGCAACTTTACCTGCCACTATCCTACCACGATGGAACGTGATGACTGGAATGCAGACTGCGCTGTTATGGACGTTTTCACAGGAAAATGTCTGGTCTGTCCTAATATGTGCCATAGGAAGGAGCACATCAACACCCAGTATTGCTTTGAACTAAGCGAAAAAGAGATAATTACCTCAAGAAAATGCAATGAGAAATCCGACAATTATAACGGTGAAACCTTAAATACCGAAGCAATAGTGAAGGAACTCACCAAGGAATTCAATCGGGAGAGGTTGAAGGTTCTGCAACTCATCAAAAGAGCTTACGGTTGCTTACAGAGGCTCAATGAAATCGCCCTGAAAAAAGATCCACCGTCAGTCACAGATTTCATCGATCACCTGATGGAGCCGGAAAAACGAGAAGCCCGTACGGGCTTTACCCAAAGGATCAAGTATCTGGAATATATCCGTGCAAAGGTCGAATCAGTCATACAGCTACAGAATGACTTTGATCCGTTCAAAGTGTTCTTGAAGGAGTTTCATGAGGAAGAGTTAAACCTTTGCTTCTTCGACCCAGATCCTCTCGCGATGAATAGTCCAAAAGACACTTTTAAATCTGATGTAAAAAAAACTTTGTCCAGCGCTCCCCAATATCTGAAAAAATTGAGACGGACTGTTCCTCTTGTGATGGATGGCCCAGGCGGGTTTATTCCGAATCCTAATAGTAGGGACGTCCTCATCTGACGAACGCTAAATTTTCTCGGTGGGAAAAATCTCATCTGATGAAAGAATTTTATGTGCCGAGTTTAAATAAACCCTCGATGGATAGTTAGTGACCATGCAATAATAACGTGCAATTACATTGGACCATGCTAGTATATGCCTCTCTGGCAGAGGTGTCTGGGAATCTTTTGTTGCACGATCTGAGGGTGTCCCTGATGTCAGACTTGAAAAATGAAATGGAGCATAAAACATGGCATTGGACTGTATTTCTGGTGAATTCAAGTGTGCCACACGTCATGTAGGCTCTAATCCAATGTGTACTATAGCATGGTAGATTATTTGACATTCCAGACACGTTTCAAAGTAAATTTTCCATTTTGATTCTTGAAAAAGCTTTTCCTACACCCCATGAACTTTTATTGAAGACACCCTTCTGAGAAAACCGATCTTCGCGATGTCCGAGAAATAGTCCATTCCTACACTTCAAGTAAACAAATACGCTATTTTGCTTTCTTGCCGAATAACTAATTGGAAAGTACAAAGACACTACAAAAAATGTTGCGATGCAAAGGGTGCGAGTAATCCCTCCATCTTCCATTCGTCGTCGTACTGAAATACCTGGAGGCACGACCATGTATTGTGCGCTGAATCAGAGTTGAAAAATAAGTTTTTATCCTATAAACAAATCACTGTGATTCTCTACGGAATATCGTGGTGTAAACTTCAAGAGAAGTTTATTGACTGGAAAAAGTATGTTTGTTCTTGGAACGGTATATTATCCCACGAGCGCGGAAATACCGACCAAGGATACAAGCAGCCGTACATGCATCGTAATTTGTTCGTAAAAATTATCTAGTCCATTTCTTGACCCACACGCAAGGAAGAGTGTTCTTTCGAGTATGAACACCTGGCGTGGTTTCTGAACATATGTATATATGCAATGTAATACTTTTATGCAAGCCTTGAAGAAAAAGGTAGTGAGCTGCGACGGACAGCGAGGGTAAACAAACCAAAATCGAGGCTGATACTTCTTTTTGACTTTTCCTTGTGATTGTGATTCTCATTGATTTTTCCTTGTGAACAGGATGTGGAAAGACTGTCACATCTGTAACGTTACCACTTGAGAAAGAAGTTCGCTTTGCTCTTCATATGTCACTTGCTGCGTTTCTGAATGGTTGTTACACTTAGTATGGAGGCCCCATAGTAAATTTTACCAACACTGTCATGGTTGTTCAAGCTATTTTATAGGCTTTCTAGGACGTGCTGAAAATCCTGGTGGCAGTAACGGCGCGCCGGAACACGCGAGCTGGTGCACTATTCTCGTGCGCTATACAGACACAGCCATTCGGACCCTTTTAAATTTAGTGCAGGCAAAATCCCGATAATGACAGAACCAGAATGAAGCTGGTTCCTTCCTGCCACCGAGAGATGACACCATAGTCTAATGGGACCCGCTGTTTTGAGTTCTACCGCAATTGCCCGAACTACGTGAGATCCTCCATTTTTCAGTAAGCGAAGCAAGCACCGAAATAAGCTCATGCTGACAGTATTTGGAAGCTCAGTCACAGACGGGACAGATATGCAAAGTTATTTGTAGTTTCATCGTCGTAGTGATACTTTCTAAATTTTCCAGATGGAAACTGAATATACTTTCTTAAGAACACCTGCACTACGAGATAAATTTGTTCATCGAACGAGGTCGGGATGGTTTCATACCGAAGATGAAACGCGTATTGAGTTCCATTATGTTACCAAAAAGCTGTAGTGCCTATATACATGTTCATGCAAAAAATAGGTCGACATGGATCCATTTCGTCTTTCCGGCTTGCAAGCAACTTTGAATCTCTATATTCAATATATTTTACATGATGTACAATCACGTTCCATTATGAAAACTGCTATAAGCCGAGCTGTTTCAGGGGCTTTCTGCTAAAATCTCACAACTTCTACTTGCGTTTTCCTGCAATGTGAGTAATAAACGCTATTTTTCAATTCAGTGCAAGAAAAAAGGTTGCAGCAAAAAAGAAAAATAATTTGTTAAAATCGTGTATTTAAACATTCCGAAGAAAAAGCTACACGAGATCCTAATGATCATAACCGATGCAGGAGGTCTTCGGTCTCTGGAAATTCTTTAAAGGGTGCCTTCCGTCCACCTTGCCGACAGAATTCCAGAAAAACAACCACCGCCTGAAACAGCAGGATTGACCATTAATTGTGAATGGTTGAGCATGGTCCATGCCTCGTAATTTGAAGCGGGTAGGGCATCTATTGCTCACCATTCCCAAACACACACATGCAAATACAAAGCAAACTGTGGGAAAGTCGGAAGCATCGTAAATTGCACCTGATGTTGCCGCTCCAACTGCTTCCCTGAAAACCAAGAAATATATCATATGAATCATAATAAAAGGATGAAGCATGGTGAAATGGAAAGGCTTCATGCGTTGAGCGGTTCACCCAAATGTATGCATTGAGTTCCATATTCCGGCTGTGAGAGTCGCCGTTCCAATGCTATTCTGGTATCCAGCCAATCTGAATTCATATGAGAGTACTCGTTACTATACGTTATAACACACACGGAAGGTTTCAAAGATGGAAATCTACCTAGTTTCGAGGTTAATAATTCCATAGGTGGGAATAAAGGCAAAGGCAAAACTGGCACCTACCAGGGCCAAACATCCGATGAAGAGCTCTATTGATCTGGCAGGAGGAAGTAAAAAAAATAACAGAAACTTAAGACAAAAACCCACATAATTTATCACGAATATGGTAAATTTTTGAACCACCTGGGAATGAATATGAAAACAGGTCCCATAAGAAGAAATGCAAGGACGAGTACCAGTAGCGAGAGCACCAATTGGACCTTCATCCACTTGGGGTAGTTGTCAGTTATGTAACCAGAGAAAAGCGCGGTCACACTGTAGGATCCAGTGAGAACCATGTAGATACGGGCCGTGTCGCTCTCAGAAATTCCAAACTAATAGATAACCGAATGAAACGAGGATTGATCACCAGGATTGCAAAAAAAAACCACCTTCATGATTCAAATATGCGGAAAATTTTAGAAAGTTGTAAATCGCCTTTAAATTACCAGAACTGAATTGTCTTTTCCAATTATTATGAGTGAATTATGGAAATAATTGTTCTCAAACTTGAGTCATTGTTACAACTATGAACAGTAATAGCGGTTCGCAAATGGGACAAAAGCGTTAGCCCCAAACTAGGAAGACCAACGTGACTCACGGTAGCCTGCAAATACGGTTGCAGGATTGGATCAAAGAAGGCCCACACAGCTGAAACGATGGCGATGGCGAAACAGACAACCCACGAGCCCAAGTGAACGAAGAATGGCTTCATTGGCGGAAGACCCACGAAACGAAAGCGCGTCACTATCAGGTAAACATTATTGGGTTCATTCAGTATAATAAATGAGGAGAGTGGTTTCACGAATGGGTCTCATACGTGAACTGGATGGCAGCGCTGGGAAGGTGAAGAGAGAGGTGACAATCATTGCGGACCCCAACACGAAAAATGGTAGCTTGAATCCACCTGCCTGTTGCGGATGATACCATAATTCAGTAGTGAAGGTGATGCGTTTTTATTAAAATACGTAGGACACTCACATTGAAGCACACGCTACCAATCAGAGGTCCTAAGGTCATTCCGATCCCGATTAAGATCTCTACGTATGCCTAGAAGAGAATATCACATAGAACAGTCGGAGGTTTCCACTTCTAAATTAACGTTATTCACGATCATGTGACAGATGAAGGTCTCACGAGGACGGATCCCATGGATTTCGGGAAGAAGTGAATGATGAGGGCGAAGAAAGTTGTAGCGTAGACAACGTATCCTACCCCTTGAAAGATCCGAAGATAGAAGGAAGCTGCGATGAACCATATCCGACTCTCAATGAAATCGAGGTACCTGGATCACATTCATGAGAACTGATATTTTCATCACAATTCCTGTTCACCAATGACAGTACAGCTCGTCATGTTAACCCAGTGACTGTTCTGTGCGATTCCTCGCTTCTTCTCCTCAGGTAATCCATATTTCATATTTGTTTGCTTCATAAGTGAAGTTTACTGAATGGAAAGTTTCACATCCCCAGAATTATTTCCTCTGGTATCGTTCTGAATAAATGCATCGTGCTGGGGTTGATTCAACCAAGACAGGGGAAACATTAAGGCAGAAGACTATGCAGATGAGAGATGTCGTCCATGTTAAAATGGAAATTTGATAACTCCCAAGGTCTTTGATCTGTGCGCCAAATAAAGATTCTGATTCAATCCCACACATTATTTTATGGCTTCTCTTATATGCCGTCCTGCCTTTTTTTTCTGGGGGAGGTCCGATTTAATCTCCAAAATACTTCCATTGAACAAGTCATTAAGTTCATCAAAAAGGGAAAATACTGCATTTTGTCATTTCAGTTCATTGAAATTGCACCAGGTATTGGTGCGTCATGCCAGGAATGATCTTCGTGAACAGTGCAGTCACTTTGAATGCCTGTATTTCGACACATTTGAACTATTGTATTACAAACTACTGTCCTTCCTATAAACAATGAAATACCGGTGCAGACCGTACAACGAACTCATTTGCCGCAGTCCTGTGGCATTCTGATTCTTTCGTAAACTTGAAAACGGAATAAAATTAACATTTTATACTATTATACGGATACATATTTTGCATACAAATGCAGCTGTTAAGTAATATCCATTGAATATGTTTCTTACATGAACATTTTTGAGACAGTAGATTGCAACACCGGTACTAGGATCCGCAAGTATCACAATTCCTTACTAATTCCTCTTAAGTGACTCTCAATTCCCCAAATCCCCATTGAGACATCCGCCATTGCGACACGGGGGGAAGGACATTTAATGAAAAATCTCCATTAATTACATGTGGAAGAGAAAAGAAAAGAAGCGCCCAATCGCATATTAAGTAAACAAATCATGATTAGAGTGGGGAACAATCGCCATCAATAAATATAATAGCTACAATCTGGATTATTTTCGATGGAACCAAGAACAGGACCAGCGAAATGCAAAAACCATCTGTTCCTGAGGTGTTAGTTATACCCAAATACGAACGTTCAGTAGTTTCACTCTCGTAGGCACGGGAATATGGATCTGAGTAACTTTAAATTGACGTTGGAAAAAGGCATGAAGCCAAGCCATGATGGATTCGCACTCACCCAAACAAGAAAACGGATCCCCCGCAGAGAAAGATCCCACCCGCGATCACCCTCCTTAAGCCGATTCGGACCACCTGAAATATGTGCGAATGCAAGGACGCTTTTCTATTCCCCTAGTGGCTTAAACATGTAATGACTAGTAGGAGAGGATCGCACAAATTCGCCAACAAAGGGTCCCAAGATGAAGGAGATGAAGGAGAAGGCACCGAAGATGAGACCCATAACCGTTTCGCTAACTCCTTTCCTCAGCGCCTGTAAGGGAAGAATTCTTTGAATAATGCTCCTTGCTTTGGTACATCGTAAATAATTACATGCATAATCATACCGCGGCAGGGAAAAAGAGAGCCGTGATGGAGAACGAAGCGTATGCGAGAAAGTCCACGAGGCCACAAAAGGCGATGAGGCCGCGTTCCCTCCACGCGATGTGTCGGCATAAACGCACAAATCCACTCCCTACATCCTCCTTTGAGTTCTCCTTTTCATCCTCTATGTCGTCGCCGACTGAGCCAACGTTGACGTATGTAGTCGTGGCCATCTTCGAGGATACTATTTGTGTCAAGGGAAGGTAATTATTTTCATTTATATGACAAACCTGAAGACCAAACGACCCTGACGAGACAAGGACTAGCACGACTCCTTACATAAATATACTGTAGATCGACCATTATGTCCACCTGGGGGCCCAGGTGGATTTGGAAGAGAACCAGGTGTACCTTCCACGCGGGCATTCCTCTGCTCTGCAGCGTAATCACCTTGAGGTGTGAAGAGTGATTCCACTAGACGTGGGTATGCACTTGGCTCCAAATCCACCTGAATGTTCCCCAGGCGAACGTTTCTCCTCCACGCCATTTGATTTTGACGAAATTTTACTTGTCAAATTGAGGCGTTAAAGACTGAAACATGCAACGGTATCAATAAAGATGCTTTAATGATATCACCATTGTGAAATAAATACAACATTATATATTTTAATGAAATATGTATTCATAGGGCGAAGTTCATAATACTATGGATGTACCCTGGCAAAACTGCTATTCACTTCTTTCTTCTTTTTTTAAAATCTTGCTGCATTATAAGCTGATGGTAGCTATGGAGTATTCGAGCCTCAACATGTCTACCATGATGTAAATTGGTTGCAACCATTCTGCCAGGCAAAAACGACCATGGCTACAGTGAACTTCAGTAAAGGGCCAAGATCATAAGCTCTTTCTCCTTGAAGAAGGAAGTGAGATGGCAACTGAGTGATTTCATGTCAGTTCGGAGACTTTTTTCCCCCGGCCCCCTCCAATTTCAACGAAATTCGGCATGCTCATAGTGAAAAATGAGGGGAAAAGAGAGCAAATTTCAGCTCCTTATAATATGTATTCAGAGGATGACAGTCAATCAACAATTCGCCATTTCTGGGGCACTTGGGACAATTAAATTCATATTCTGCGTGAGGGAATTACCCGCTCACCCACATATATTTCGAGAGCATTTTAACGCGGCAGCACCAGTAGCAGGTACTTAAACATTACATGTTCTTCTAGCGTCCGACCGACATAACACCTACTCGTAAAAATACATTCCTTGGCAGAAAACGAGAAGGAAGTTAACGTTTTGAAGGCATAATTCGCGCAACATGCTCGGTGAACTGATATACCGCTAATTCGAAATGATTACGACAGATTACTGGTGATAAGTGAAGCGGATGTACGAGCCCGTGGCTCTGGTGTTGTTCGATACTGGCGCATGTTATGAAGATCACGCAAAAAAACGCTCATATCTCTGTTGATTTCAAAAACCCAAAATGAAATTCGCGGTGTACTTGAATGAAGTCATGACTGATGATGTCTTATAATTTTTGCGAAATTGATTGTAGGAACTTAGGTCATGGTCAGGTCAAATTTCAAGGTCATGACCTTCATCACCATGTGTTACACGTCACCTGATCGGGAATTGTATAACCCATCCAACGATATCATATTCACGGCTTTATCTTCATTACTTAAGTATGATGAGTTATGACAATTTTTGTGATCCCTGGATCAAAAGTGCCCTAAAAATTGCAAATTTGTTTTACTGTAATTCTAAGAATACATAATGTATGGAGCTGAAAAGTCTTTTTTTCTCATTAGGTACTCCCAACAAGCCGAATATCATTGAAATTGTAGGGGGTCGGAGAAAAAAGTGAGCAGACTGACATGACCCAATTAAAATAATTCCCTCAACTTTCGGCCTCAATCCTCAACGGATATCACGAAAGTAAATACGAGGTGTGGCTATTAAGTTTCCAGACTTTATTTTTGTATTTTTTACTTTTAAACTTACAAATTAATCACATTCATCGCCTTCAAAGTACTCCCCTCCCGAACGTATACACTTATCCCAACGATGCTGCAATTGCTGGAAACAGCGGTGGAAGGCTTCTTTCGGGATGTCTTTCAGAGCCTGCATCACATTTGTTTGAATGTCTTCAATGCTTTGAAATCGATGGCCTTTCAAAAAATTTTTGAGTTTGGGAAATAGCCAAAAGTCACTGGGGGCTAAATCGGGCGAATACGGCGGGTGATCCATTTCAGTGATCCGTTTGGCGGCCAAAAACTCTCGGACAGACAGGGCTGTGTGAGCCGGCGCGTTATCGTGATGCAAGATCCACGAGTTCTCCTTCCACAGATCGCCCCTTTTCCTCCTCACAGCCTCACGCAACCTCTTCAAAACGTTCTGGTACAACATCTGGTTGACTGTTTGTCCTTCTGGCACGAATTCGGAGTGGACGATTCCGTTGACATCAAAAAAACAAATCAGCATCGTCTTGATTTTCGACTTCGACATTCGGGCTTTTTTCTGTCTCGGTGAATTTGCAGTTCTCCATTCAAGGGATTGACGTTTCGTTTCCGGATCATATTGATAACACCATGTCTCATCTCCAGTGATGATTCTCTCCAAAATATTTCCTTCTCCAGCTCTTTCTGAGAGATCCAAACAAACGTCCAATCGCCTTTGTTTTTGTTCAGCTGTCAGCAATCGAGGCACCATTTTCGCTGTCACCTTTCTCATGCTCAAATCATCCTTCAAAATCCGTCGAACAGTTTCTTTATCTAAATTCAACTCTTCTGCTATCATTCTAATTGTCAACCGCCTGTCTGAACGCACTAAATCCGTAACTTTTGAGACATTTTCAGGTGTTCGTTTGGTGATTGGCGCTCCACAACGCTGGTCGTCATTGACGTCTTCTCTTCCCTCTTTAAACCTTTTATGCCACAAAAAAACTTGCGCTCTTGACATAGTATGATCACCATAAACTTTTCTTAACATTTCGAGCGTTTCAGTTGCGGATTTTCCCAGTTTAACACAAAATTTGACGTTAGTTCTCTGCTCGAGATTATGCTCCATTTCAAATCCGCCAGCGCAAACAAATACGGTCTATCTTAACTGGCCGCAGCTCGCAGAGCGCTGGTCAGACCACACTGAAACTTGCCCAGCTATAAGCTAAGACTCCCCTCCATGTTACTGTCATAGCCCCACTCCCCTCCTCTCTCTCAAAGTTCAGCAATAAAACCAGTCTGGAAACATAATAGCCACACCTCGTATGTATATACATGACAGAAAAACCATGGTATTAGTGCCTGCTAAGCTGGCAAGCAATAGCATACGGAATTCCTTCCTGCCTAGATGGCCTATCATTTTCAGCGATAAAGAATCGTAGGAGAAAGCAGATAAGGGTTGTTTCCCCCTGATAGCCAATAAATTTATCGTGGCGTGGGATGCGGAGCAGTCATGTCGTGCTTGCATGCTCCGAAGATCTTCAAATGCAGTCAACTAGAACATAACAAATATCTAAATACTCATGAGTCAATGTGTAAACCATTCTTCAAAGCCTTTCCCTTTTTTGAACTTCAACCTCAACCCCACCATCCCCAATTTTACGGGACTCACTAATATTAGGCCTAGGTCTTCTGGTTTTTTTTTTAGACGTATCTTTGAGGACGTGTAACGTTAGGCCAATCGCAGCCCTATTCATACTTTCTCGAACCATTTCAGAGAAGGACGTGCAACGTTACGCCTATTTTGAGTTCCTCGAACCATCTCGACTGGTTCTGAGGAGAGAACGCCTCAAAGAAGCATGAAATACAAGCAGGGCGCCATCCTTTTATTTCGGGGATGTCCGGATGAGACATTTCCATTTTTCACTGGAGTATTCTCCTTTTCGACTGTAAAATGATTCTCAATGGAACAATTTTATTTTCCCAGTTACGTGAATGCTTCTAGTTGGATTTGATACTGAAGCTAATGCATACATTGCGAAAGTTTTGCATGTAGCACAAAGAGGGTAAAGGAGAGTGAATTTATGAAGTGCTGAGCACCGCAAAGAGAGGAGAAGGTATGTATTAATTGCATGTTTTGATTTGACAAAACGTTTCGCTTCCTTGACACTGAAACCCAGGAAACAATTGTCGAGCGCAAGTGAAATACACAATGAAGACCTTGAGTTGAAGATCGTAAACTTCGCGGAATTTCTCGTCCTTTGTACGTGAATAAAGTATGTGGGACACTAATTAGTGTGTTTATACGCCCAGCTTTGTTATATTTAATGGCTACAGCTATCAATATTTTTTAGTGAGAAATCGCTCACTCAGGAGGAAATGCGAAACCTCATGGCAACAATGCGATTTTTCGAGAAAGAAAAACATTACTTTCGTCACATTCAACAAGCTACGGAACAAGCTCTGTTGACACATTAGTTTGCATGGCATTTATTAATATCTAAAAAAAAATGGAAATGCACACCCAACGCTTCCAGAGACCGTGCCCGGAATATCTGGCAGAAAATTGGTCACAACGATGATCCAGGCGCCTTTTCACGTAACTTCCTAACATTCGCCTTGGAATTGCCACTCGAACATTTTGAATGAAGAATTTCGCACAGAGAGGATAACCGTCTCGCTGGCACGTACGATCCAGACACATCCGCCGAAAAGCAGAATATGCTGCGAGATAAAGCCGGGGCTGGGACGACTTACGGTTGTGGGAAGGAGCATGTGCTGGCTGGGACTGGTTCCAGCTGTCGCGCTTTCCTGGTTCCTGGTTTCCACTCAATCAACCCACTTCCAGTTCCAAGTGCATATAGCAAACTTATTCATTGCGATGACAATGGTTCTTCAGGATTGGCAATTAGGGCCACCTAGCTTCCGAATCCTCTTGTGCTCTTCGCATGTGTCTCGTTTCCTTTGCCTGGAATGCTTCAAATGAGAGCAATTCAGTATCTCCGTTCAATATGTCCGATTCATTATTTTTATGAATTGGGTTTTCGAAGATGATTTGGGCAACTTCTCCATCGAGACTGTAACTAATTTCCGGTTCTCAAGGAAAACTTCAATCCAAAGATAAGATAGGAAAGAGATAAATGCGTCTTGGGAAGTTCGTTATCGAAAATGAAAAAAGCGTTGGGAACGCCGAGTCAAGATTGGCAGAAGCGACGATTGATTTGTTTTCATCGATTTCCATGAGGTTAATGCCGGGGAGATGCCAAATGAAAAGAGACATACAAGTTCTGATTTTTCTAAACACAGCTTCCTGCACCATGAATAATACAATGATGTGGTGTGAAAAGCATTATTCAAAGGTTTTTCCTTTTCTCAAACCCTCTCCCCCTATACGGGACTCTAACTTTAGGCCTAGGTGTAACCCACGGACTGTCTTTAGGTCAGGCCAGACGTACATTATTTCCTTCATTGAATCTCGACCCTCGACTTATTAGTCATCAGCAATTAGGCTCATCTGGGTGAATCTCAGAATTATCGAGACACATGCGAGGAAGTATAACGTTAGGCCTATCAAGATTTTCGCTTACCATCTCGACGAGGTCTGAGCACTGAGCTAAGAAATATAACTGGAGATGGCGCGGCCATAGGAGTAGCATAGGAAAACGGGTGCATTTTGAAGCCATATTGGTTGGGTTTAGGCTAAAGCGGGCCTGCGGTGAGCATTGGCCGAGTAATGGAGCAGGTACCGCGGACCATGACTGCCTGCCATCATGATCACGACAGCAAGAAAACTGGGATGGGAAATTATGAAAATCCCATTGTAGTGAATGGAGAAGAGCCACCACAGACCCAACTAAGATGGCTTCCAATTGCCCCAAATCCATTGTATTGTGCGCCACCTCCAGTTCTATTTCTTAGCTCAGTGGGTCTGAGGAGAGAATGCCTCCGAAAGTTCGCATGCGTGTTGGACGCAATCCCGCTAACTCAGGGATGTCCGTGCACGACACCTCCACATCCCACCACATCGATCGGCCGTGCTGATTACCGTCTCAATCTCGGTTCAGCCTGTGAAATCAGCACAAAAATGCACCATACGTTGAGAAACGGAATATCCAGAGAGCGATACGAAGACGGAAGCAGTCATGAATCCGACATGACTCCAGCACAATATCCGGCAACCCTGGGAACGGGACTCAAGCCCGCACGCCTCAGTGAACGAGAGCTAATTCATTGTCCATAGGAAACTGATGCATCGCAAACAAAAAGGCACTTTACGTGATACATAAGTCAATGTACTATGTACTTCTTTTTTCAGATTTTTTTTCAGAATACTTTCTCCGAAAACACCTCAGGAGGGGCAACCCAGCGGGGGGGGGGGGGGGGGGGGGGGGGAAAAAAAAAATTATACAAAAAAA
>CAJPEV010000272.1:134460-149901 GCA_905338385.1 Darwinula stevensoni
TGCAGCTTCTCCTCTTGTGTGTTCCAATAACGAAGACCCTTCCATTTCCCCCCCTCCCCTCCCTCCCCCCTCCCCCGCTAGTGACATGACCCACGCGGATTAGCAGGCCATCAAATCGACCACCATCCAATAAACGATGCCGATCGCTGCTTGGGATTCGCACTATGTCCCCGAAAATCTTCGCCGTTGCCATTAGGACCCACTGTTCTCCAGTAATGGAACTTGTGAGTCCATAAATTACCCCCTGACTGTGAGGTGAAAGCTAAATGCGACGAAACGTCACGTCCCGAGGAACCAGAGTGGTCCGTACTCGCACAGTCCATAATGCACTGCTCGTCCGAAATAGCCTCTCTATTCCCCCTTTGATTCCTTTTACGATAGGAAAAGGGTAAATAAAACCCGCTCGGTTCCCCGTCCCACGCGTTTCTGCCCGAATGCGGATTCCGCTGAACTTGCCCGGCAGGAGAAAAAGTGACATTCTCAAGCACAAAATAGCGCCTCGCTCTCGGGAATTCTTCGGTGCTTGCTCGTCGGCAGAGAGCAGGGTGAAACCGTCCAAGTTCGGACACCAAAAAATTAATAGTCATAAAACAAAGCATCTGCGAGGTCACCCTCAGAAACAGCTCTTCCAAGCTGTGGAGAACGCGATATTGTCCAAACTTGGCAACAAAGTACTTGTAGTAATCTAAAAATTACCTTCTATCTATTCGAAATTCCACAATTTCCAGCCATTTTACCCCAACAGCGATTTTGCGACAAAAAAAAACTCTAATATCATTCTTAGTGCACCAAGATCATTGAGAATTATTTTGTGGAGCTTTCCCCCCCTCCCTCTGCACTCTGAATCCGCGGAACAGATCTCTCTAACTCACCCGGATATCTCTGGCAATTTGCAACTGTGACTTTTCGCGTCCCCAGATTATCATCTTGAGAAACGATGGCTCGTTCCCTACGAGCACTGTTTTCTCCGCTAACTTTGGCCTGCCCCCCCTCCCCCCTTCCCCCTCCCTCTCCCTCTCTTCCCCCTCCCTCTCCCTCTCTTCCTTCTCGGATGGACCAGATTCTCTTGGCTCTTAGATGAATCTGTTGGCAGCGCGTTTCTTCCATCCTTGGGCAGGAAATTCTTCTCCGATCCCTGTTTCAGTCCCATTCCTTCTCGAAATAACGCGCTTTTGTCATTGTTGAGCAGAACATTTTCACGGACAGTCAGCAGACGAAAGACCGGTGCAAACAGCGCGCACCGATTGCTTTTCCGCCGATACCTTTCCTCGAGCAAAATAAAATTCCAGTCTCTTTTGTGAAATCGGGATACTGAGGGACAATTTTTAGCAACTGTCTAAAATTTTGGGGGGAAATTTTTTGCGAATTGCAGCCGTTTTTAGAGAACGTCCCTGGTTAAAGAAAAAAAATCAACGGTTATAATAAATATATATGTGGAAAAAGTTGGACAATCGCTGGATGGGGGGGGGGGGGGGGGGGGGGGGGGGGGTGTGAAAAAAAATATTATATGAAATTAACACCTTGAAAAAGAGGGATTCAATATCATCCGCTACCCCGGACAATTGAAGCTTCAAATTTGCTGGAGTGATTCTCTATTCAGAGGGTAAGAATCATGTCCAACTTCCGTCCTCCAGATTCTTTCATAGATGGGAATTTCATTTTGTAGCGGGAGGGGGTTAAAGAAAAGGACTAGGTGCTAATAAAGCTCATTGATTATTGATCGCTTTGCAGATTAAAGCAATTACACCCTTCGGTTCCACTGAACCCCTGGAAGAGTTATGAGCGATATCCCTTACAGAGTGATATGCAGAAGAAGATACAGCCGATATCCACGATCGTGGCCGCGATCGTGGTCCTCAGCAGTCTGTTGAAAAGCGTCGATGGATCGGCCCGTCGAACCAAAGTCCTTCGAGATTGGATGGAATTTTTGCCACCTGCAGAACACGTGTGGCTTCAAGCGGTGCGAACTCGTCCCGGGATAGCCGAGAAAGAAAATCCGTCTGCCGAAAATGCAGGTGAAAGTGCATGTGAGAAAAAAAAACGCGTAGGTCGACCGAGAAAAGCCTAACCATTCCAAACCATGATATTCATTCAGGAATAAAAAGAATGGTTATCATTCATTCATCTGGTTTTATCGCAATCGCCTTCATGCATATATTATTAGGTTAATATGAACGCTTGAACGATTATTTTGAAATGATAAGGCACGGGACAAAATAATTGAGAACAACCTTTGCTCCTCTAAAGTACGCCACGGAAATTAAGTGAAACGATTTGATACAGCACTTTTTTTTTACTCGTTACATTGAATCAATCAGTTTGGCCCAAATACGTAAAAAAAAAAAAATTCCATGATTGACCCTTATCAGACGTGCAATTCCGAAGGTAAGGTCCATCGACATTTCACAAATGGCTCATTTTTCCTTGATTTAGTTAATCCCTTTATGCACTAACTTCCTTATCGATGATCGAATTTCAATGCAACAATGGCCATTTCAATGAAGAACCGGAAAGCAACCCTTCGTATTGACTTGTGACCAACTCGTCACGTGACAACCTCAGTTTCTCGTGGAAGTTACGAAAACTTGATTGGTGGGACATTCACGTTGACCTCGGTGACAACCCACGCGGACCCAGCGAACGTCCGAGGCCCCTCGCTTGCTAATTCGGCTTTCGTTTCGGTTTGCCAAACTCCGGTGCTCTTATCTATGGGGCAAGGGAATGCGTCGAACGGGAGAGAGTTGGGACTCCCATGAACTCCAACTCTCGGACCAGAATATGCTCTGCGGGAAAGCGTCTCCGCGCCGGGGTTGAAAAAGAAGCACCTCTCAAAATATATTCAAGATCGACAGAATTTTTTATTATATGGGGTAAAATACCCAGTGATGGGCTACAGCACATAAAACTTCTAAAAGCTAAGCTTCCATGAAACGCACACCCCTATAGTGACATAGGCAGGCAACATGCAAGCAGATGCACACTGCAGAGGTGTTCATGCTAGAAATCCCTAGTTTTCGGAATTTTTCTGCGCCGTGGCGCAACACCGAGTACACGGTCTTAAAAGGCATTGGGTATTTTACCCTATATCCTGGTGGAATAATATTCGAGTGAGTACGTTCTACTGATGCGCAGCATGCCACAACTGAGAAAGCAGATGAAAAGAGGAAATACGTCTGACGACGTCGTTTTTTCCTTTCTCCACTTCCCGTCATAAAGTACGAGATACAAAACCCACCAAGCTCTGATTAATGCATAATTATTTCAAACCTTTTCCAAAATGGCAGTTACTCCTCCATACTTGCACCTGTAGACCAAATTATCAATCACCAGTGCACTTTGAAGCGCAGAAACGCCTGGTGTCGTTCTCCCTGGAGGAGAAACATTGGAACGCACATCGTAAGCACATCAGAGCGAAGGCCAGAGTCACTAGTGGAAAGACAGGAATAAGAATACGAGACGAAAGAATGGGATCCAGATGTAAAAAAAAAAATGGTTCGAAATTCCGATGAAGAGCGACCTCAGATAAATGCACAAAGGTCGCGTCACCGAGCCGTGGGTGGCGGGAGATGCGTCCGACGTCCGTCTCGATGCCTCGATTCTGTCTCTCACAGGAATCGTTTTCCAGGAATGCTTACGACTTTCTCGGTACCAAATAAAAAAAAAATCCCTCGGAATGCCCACCAAGAACATCATGTGAACTTGGGAAACGTTTGACCCGATTCTCTCAAAATGACTTTTTGGAAACTACGCCTTTCTTTTAGCACAATTTGGCACGATAAAAAAACGAGCAGCAGCTCACTTTTTTAGATGCAGGTGTCCTATTTCTTCCCGGAAGGCATCCGTAAGTAACACCTTGCATCCATGAAGGCATCCGTAAGTAACACCTCATGCTTCACCGAAATCTTGACTGTTCCCTTGCACTGCTACACGTGCCTGCGTTGACAATATTTTAACGCGGTTATTATTGAATACACCGACATATCAAATTTTCTGTCTTGTTTCGTCGCTTGTATGAGGTGAAATTTGTCGTGTACTGAAAGAACTGATCTGAAAATGCCTGCGTGCATTGCGATTGTTGATACACGACTCGGAATGCAGTCGTCGCTTTCTTGGATGTTTCGGCAGAAATTCGGTTATTCCCGGTCGCAGAACGACCAAAGAATGGTAAGATAAATTCTTCGCGGCCGATACGGTCTTGCACGATAAAGGACTGCCCGCCGAACGTTTCGTGAAGGAGAAGTTACCGGAGCACTGCCAGCATCAGCGATCTGGACGAGCCCAGAGGGCACGTTGTCGATGGCTTCATAGAGGTCACGGCAGATAGCGTATGCATCATTGCTTCCAACCTGCCGATGGGGCACCCAAAAGGGACATGTTCAACCTTGCAAAATTGAACATACACTTGTGTTCTTTCATTCAAGCTTATAAAGTGTTCGATAATTCTCGAACACGACTGAAACCTTGGCATTGACGCCGTCTACTGCATTCGTATTCATACTTTATGAATCAATAAAGTTCATAGTGCTAATAAGAACTATGCATTTTTAATGTGACCTTTATGAACCAAAACGGCGCAGAACAAAAGTTTTTTGAAAATCAATTTGGATTTTGTAAAATAATCATGCACGCCGTTCAAGAGATTAATCGAAGAAATAGAATATGACCATATGCAAAGAATTTGTCCAGTAGGAAGGATTATATGAAGATTTCATAATTAAGCGTGACAAAAATTAGTTTCCAAAGAAAATATCTCTGGATTCATGATAAGTCCCAGGTATTTGTATCCTGTTAGGTGCGAAGACAGTCGGAAGGTCGATGAGCTGGAACCAGCAATTACGAAAGGGTAAGGCCGGAGGAAAAAGTGACACGAGGTCCACCGCGCCATCCACCATTCATCAGGTCTCTAGATGAAGGAGGGAGTTGCATGGGCGTAGAGGAATTCCATGCCTTTCTGCCTCACTGGAGCTTCCTGAACCGAGGGGCGAAGAGTTGGGGGGAGAATCGGACTGCACCAAACAATGTCCGGAAATTGGACAACTTCCACCACCTGGCTCGTCAATCATACCAACTTCATGTCATAGAAGTCACAGTAATGCAGCGGGCCAAGGTATTCCATTTAACCAGCGCTCCACGGATGGGCACCTCACTCTGGATATGGCTGAATCATTCGCGAGCAGTGGCGTTGCTTTCGTCCTCGGTATCCTCCTCACAGTCTTCACTGTCCTGAAAGGAGAATAGGTCAATAAGTCCTGTAAATGTCGGAAGCTATGCGCAGCAGAGCAGGAAGCACGGAAATCCAACTTACCGAGGTTACCGGACACCGAGGTAATGCAGCATCCGATTCTTCTCGTCATCAGCCATATCCAAATGGGGGTGCATTTTGGCATCCTTGAAGAAGGCAAAAGCATCATCCATGTAGCGCTTGAAGATGTCAACTTCCGCCTTTTTCAACTTACGTAAGGGCATATATGTATCCAAATGATCGACAAAGGGGGCCTTCTTTCTCGAATCGTCGGGTAAACCTACCTTGGCGTGCCGCTACATACCTTCAATGGTGTTCGTATGAGTTGGTGGATTAGTGCTCTAATTGACGAATTATGGGGTGTGGTTCACAGTCAGGCTTTGAAAGCATGGTTTTTTTGAGATGTCATTGTAGGCATTTCAACAACCCGTCATTACCGTCGTTCCAGGATGAACCAGATTTGGATGAGGCGGAGTAACGTCTCAGCATTCCTTTCCCTGACGGGAATGAGGAAATACCTTCCCGTTTCCCGTTCCACGCCTTAAAAAACCCTTTGACCCTCGACGTGGTGGCCTCGGTGGTACTAGTATTTCCTTCTGCCGAGCTTACTTTCGTTCAAATCCACGATTTTTCCCTCACCGCCGATCCTTTCGGCCTTCCAGATGCATTCCCCAATGCAAACTTGTGATAGAGGAGATACTTATTCATACATCCACTCAAATACTTAACGAATGACCTGACATGACAACAAAAAAGATCACACTTCCCAGCAAAACGAGTCCCAATCCACGACTGTCCTAGAGGGGACTCCTGTTTCGTGAACTATGTACTCAAGCGGCAAGTCATGAATCCAGAGACAGACAAAATGCAAAATTTCAATTGGCTTAAGATTAGAATTTTGAAAGAAGGAATCCTTCCTCACTGACACAAACTCATTGCATCTGGTTTTCTTCTTCTTAAGCTGGTTGTTGCTGTCCGTTGGCAGCGAAACGCGACCCCGTCGCTCACATTAGCCCATGGACTTAGGACCATCTCTCCCCCACACTTAGGGCATGTTCGTTGCTTAAGCATCCAACCGTTCTCGCATAGTTTTGTGAACAGATCAGGAGCTGCAATATCGTTATTAAAGGATTAATTTGGTTCTGCAGAGCGTCCATCTGCACATTTCACCGTGAATGAGGTTAAGCAGAACAGTATCATCCTTAGGAAAGTTTGACAGGTATCTAATAGAGATCCACGTCAGAGGAGAATCAAGTGAAAAATAGCTTCCAATTTAAAAAAGTAAATTCTCGGACTAAAGCATGCGAAAATCAAACACGTTGTTTACAATGATAACCAATGCGGGCAGTGCTTTCTACTCCCTGCCAACAAATACGGGCACGAAATTCGTCACCATTGCTAGTATTACTTACGTTGCAAATCGGTCAGTGACTGAATCGCTGAAGAAGTCCATCTGTCAGTGGCTTCTCCATTGCTGGTCGAAGGCCTTGCAATTTTAGAAGGAGGAGGATCATGGATGGTGCAAGTAGATGCCATAAGTTTAGCGAATAGAGGCCTCAAGGTGCAGGTGGCGAAGTG
Organism: Darwinula stevensoni; assembly: GCA_905338385.1. Taxonomy (NCBI): domain Eukaryota; kingdom Metazoa; phylum Arthropoda; class Ostracoda; order Podocopida; family Darwinulidae; genus Darwinula; species Darwinula stevensoni. The sequence goes on from CAJPEV010000272.1 coordinate 141,281, forward strand.
CAGTGGGGCAGTCAATGGAGCAGAGTGAAGCGGCAGTCAATGGAGCAGAGTGCAGCGGGCAGTAGTATCGAGTGCAGCGAGACCGAATGAAGCGGGCAGTCAATGGAGCAGAATACAGCAGTACCGAGCGCAGCAGGACCGAATGAAGCCGGACAGAATGCAGCAGACAAGGTTGCTATGGCAAAGGGAACTATTATCTCCCTATTTATATACTAGGAGTTGAGGAGAAAAAAAATTATTGGGTTCCTTCCATGGGGCGTTAAGTAAAAAAATGCATTCACTTCCGGGCATACTGACAGACAGACAGGAATCGAACGGGGGTGGGGGGGAATTCTCGCCCTTCATTTCTCTTCAAAAATGCAGGTTTTCTCCGAAGCTTCCTCGCCTTGAGTAAAAAAAATGAAATATTTATATGTTCTGGTATCATCACTTGAGACTCCCATACCAGTCACGTCATATTGCCAGTACTTTCGGTATCGTAATAATAATTGTGGCTATTGTACCACATTTTTATTTTAAATTTTAGATTACAGGTACTCGTATGAGGACGGATTTCCGATGGTGATCAGAGAACCACCCGATTCGGCCGTGGATGCGGCGCTTCACTATGGGGTGTCGTTCCTTTGAAGATAAGGATCGTCCCGGGTGCCCACCAACTGTGATGAACCAGGACACAATTGCCCTCAGTCGAAACTTTGTCGAGGCCGACCCAAGAAAAATCTTCCGTTATTTATCCTTGGAGTTGGATCTTTCAGTTAGCACCACCCATTCTCTTCTCCATGATCATCACGGGCATCATCACCTGCGATGATGTCCGTGATCCGTTTTGAGTCACTAGGACCAAACATTTCCAACATTTGATGACTCATCTCCACCCTGGTCACTCAATCGATGGACCCAACGAGCGCAAATATTTCTCTAGCCTAAATGATCGTGGAGAAGAGAATGAGTGGTGCTAACTGAAAGATCCAACTCCGAGGATAAATAACGGAAGGTTGTTCTTGAGTCGGCCTTGATTAGGTTTCGACAGAGGGCAATAGTGTGCTGGTTCACCACCGTTGGTGGGCGTCCGGAACGGTTCTCATCTTCAAAGGAACGAGACCTCATAGTGAAACGCAGGCATGCAACTCCGATGCCTCTCAATCGAATGGTAACAGAAAGCGGGTGGCAACACAAAAAGAGGGCGTGCCCCAGGTGCGGGGTAAACTATGGCGTTAATACCTGCACGGAAGATCAATGACCAGGTAGCATTCAGGTACATGAGGACCTGGACGAAGGGAGGTGAAATGAAGGAATAGAAGAAAGCAAAATACGATGAGTTGTATCAGCAGGAAAGATAGCTTTCTTCAAAATTCGAATCTTCGCCCGCTACAGGTACTGCATATCGCCTATCTCAGGCACTAACTCAGATAGGGAGAAAATGCCCTAACTGATATTTATTGAGAGACACTCAAAGTATCATGCGCACGATCCAAATCTGCATCATTCTGTAAAAGTTGAACAATTGGCGTAAACACGACATCTGTGTATCATTGCTGGAACACATTAACCTCTCTTGTTCAAAGCAGGTGACAGGCGAAAACAGGTAAGAAATTGTCTCGGAAATGCGTCGAGGCAAGTTTCCTCGATCATTCATAGACTTCACATACCTAGACGCAGATCAGAAAAATGGAGGAAGTGCTTCCTAGATTATTTGGATAAAAGTACTGCTGGAGAATATGGAGTTTGTGACGTTACATTTCCCGAAATCACTGCACTATATTTTTATACGACTTTACGACACCTCCGCCCTCAATCGTATCTATTTCCGATGTTGTAGTGCTACGCTTCTTCTCATTCGACACGTGGGAGGTGGAACGTCAAGAAGTTTGTACTCTCCGTCTGTAATTTTTTTATACTTGTTTTTTTTTTTTTAAATATATATTGTCTTCAGCAAAAGGCCAGGACAAATAGGATTAATGGTATTTAAATTTAGGTACTTAGTTTCTAATTAAGAATCACGTATTAAGTATTCCTAGTTATGATAGACGTCCGATAGGATAAGGTCACACCCACCTGGGATGGGTTGAAAGATTTGTCCATGTCCTGAGGCGAGGGGTGAGGTGAGGCCATAGGTGAGATACCTATGTATCCCTTAATTAAGATGCTCAAACATAATTTTCCATTGCCCAACATGCAAATAGATCCTCCTCAGGACACGGACGGTAATGAATCCCCTGGGGCTATTTCAGTACATGAGGCACGGAGGGGCTTGGACGTTTGCCCTCAACAAACGTTATAAGGCTATGCTGCCTAGGGAATGCAGGGCCAGCGATGTTGTCCTGAGTAGTTCTAGCGATGAAAACTAATTTTTAAAAGAGAGGGAACGTCTAATTCATTCCTCAAGTACTTGCAAAACCGAATTGTAATCCATGCTTCATTTGGGCAGGTTTCCCTGCGTCACAGTCTTCGAATGAAAATGCAGCGAATTTGAAATTGAAAGCATGACAATTATCTAAGGGTCTTCAAAAGGGTATGCAAAAAGGTGCCATTTCAAATAGACGAAATTTCGGAACTATAACTAGTCCTTCAAAAACGCCATTTTCGGCCACCATACAACATGGCGGCCCCTTTCTCTTCCATTCCTAGTGCTTTTCACTTGACTTCGACAACGGTGCATGGTGAGGGTGATATAGCGGATCGACGCAGAAACTAAGAGTTCCATTCTTAAGTGCAGATGTCGTGATGACATTGGCGACAACGATGATTAATTTCCTGCTGAAGAGAGGAAAATAAATATGAACCATCCCAAATACACAACATATTGAAATGATAATTTAATGTCGTAGTGAAAAACTAGGTTTTCGTGTCACCCATTACTGTTTTCCTTAATATTTCAATAAAAAAGGTGAAGTTTTGGGCATCATTCCCCACACCGAACTCACGTAGGCTAGATTAGGCTTATCTAACGTGAATCTGGGATTGTCCATCGAAGTCCGATCCAGTATTTCTACATCGCTGAGCCGATGGGAAATGGAAAACTTCGAGCCTTTTTATTTAAATAGACTGCAAGGAAGGTCTCCCGTTCACAACATGACTATGCATGCGGTTCATTGTATTTAGTACATAGTTTGATTCATATGAAAAAGCCTAAATATTCGAAGAAGAGAAAGATGTCGCTAGTCACCAGGGCTTAACTTTACAATACCTCCCCACATCCCCAAGGCAACATAAATGGAAGATTTAAATAAGATTATATATATATGTATATATACTATCACCAATTTTTTCCTTACGGCGCATGGGCGTCGTTTTGCACAGTAAACACTGTAAATTCATCACCCATGACAGGACTGGGCAACCCGTAGCGGCCATGCCACACATCCCTGCTAGCGTCTGCTAGCTGCGTCATAGCCTTCGCCTGCTTTCGGGGCATGCGCATGGTCAACTCCGCTCACTATACCAGCGGGTTCCCCGGCCCCGAACCATCCATGTTCCGGTCCGCCGGCTGGGTGGTCCGAGCGCGCGGAGAGCCCAGCCCGCGGACCGTTCTGGAACCTACATGTTCTCATTATATTTCTTTAGCATCGGACATGCCATTCGCATCAGCCAATCTGCAACTCATGGTAAGGATATTGAGTAATGAGTTTCTAATAGGTGTAATTATCAGGACCACCGAAAACTCATGAGTAGCATTGTGAAGAACTTAGAAGGAAAAACGACCAAAAACGTTACCCCCCTTATGTTTCTACGCCAATGGAAGTACGCAATGCCTCATGCTGTTGAATTTACAATTGAGATAATGCGGATCATGTATTTCAAGCAAAAGTTCGAAGCCTTTTGGAAAGAATGCATAAACAAATTCTGTACTCTGCATAGACCTCATGATTTCAGTGGGGAGGATGAAGTAGGATTCATGGACAGGACAAACGGAAAAGATGGAGAGGCAAGATGAGAAGAATCCGTGACCGTTAGAAGGAATACAATTTCCTATTATGCAATCAGAAACTAGTAGTCAGGGTTGCATCTCTCTGGATCCATAGATTGCCCCTCGAAAATCTTTAATAAAAAAAGCACGAGACGGATTCAGAATTGTATGGAGTTGGTTCCAATCAAGGCAATGGTGTGGAAAGGAAAATAGATCGGTAAAGAAAGAGAAATAATGGAGCCAGAGAAGAGCAAGTTCAAATGAGAGAAGCAACACGAGGTACAGGTGAAGATCAGTAGTCTGAGGTTTTTGGGGAGGAAAGACTGCTTCTGGAGTCAGTGAAGAAGACAAATGTTGGCAAAGGGAACCTCCTGGACCGATGGCAACGACCTCTTGCTAGGCTGCATGACAGAGCGTCAAAAAGTTAACCTCCAACACCCAAGGACCAACAGGACCTTCAACACCCAAGTGCACCAGTCCGACCAAACACCGTGTGAGTGCTGCGGTATGCAAAAGCGTTGTTTCAGCAAAAGCTGAAAAAGCAGCAAAAGCAGCAAAAGCAAAAGCAAAAGTTGTTTCAGGAAGAACCCAAATGCATATGAGACACAGCAGCGTCTCTGCATTTTTCTCCCTCACCGGCACCAGAAAGCAACGTCCCGTTCCCCGTTCAACCCCACCAAAGACCCACTGCCCCTCAACATGGTGACCACGATTATACTTTCTCCGACCGAACTTGCTCTCATCTATTTCCACAATTTTTCCAACTCCTCCTATCATCTGGCATTTCCATATGGATTCCTCGATGCACACCTGCCATGTACGAAGAAATACTTCAGTGACAGGTCCAAAGAGTGTCATCACATCCACGTTCAGGAAAGCTATACTTACTTCTCTGCAAAACGATGCCCAGTCCACAACAGTCTTACTGGACACTCCTGTTTCATGCATTATAAATTCCAGGGACGAGGCATGGATCCAGAGGTAGACCATATATAAAATTTCATGGCGTCTTAGGTTGGACCCTTGGAAAAAAAGAATGCCTTCTCACGGAAACAAACTCTTCACATCTCACGACCTTTGGGCCTTTCTTCTTTCCCCCAGGAATTTTTCTCCTCCTCCTGCACTTGAACCCTACTCCATCGCTCGTTCCCCCTTCCGGTTGTATGATAGAACCATGGGGCCCCACACTTCGGGCAATCCCATTTTTTATGGAGCCATCCATACTCCATGAGTTGATGGACTATTTCTGGAGCTACAGCATCAAAAGTGGATCGTCAGTATGTTTCTCTGAGAATCCATTTGTTGATGTCTGACATCGAGCCACAGAAAAGCATAACCCTTTCAGTCTTGAGAGAGATGAGACATACGCACGCGGCAGTTAAATCGGTTCAGATATTTACTTTTAATTCATTTTATAACACCACTGGAGCATATTAAATCCTTCAGCCCGAAATTGAACACATTGACATGGCTCAACCCTCAATCAACTTACTATTAAAATATGTCATGCCTATAAACATTGCCAAGATAAATTCATTTCAATGCTTTGTTAGGTTTCCATGAGAACAAAATCCAGAACAGTAAACCAAATCACGAGTAACTGAAGATGGCTTCAAGGCTGCACTCACACAAGATATGACTTACGCTTGAGGGTGGCTAAGGACAATATCCTCCAGATAGTCCATTTCCCTGGACTGGGCTCCTTTTGATAGCTTGCGTTTGGCCTAGCTGGAAGAGCTGAGGTCGACATTGTGCAGAGGGTATACATTTTTATCCCCCTATTTATATCGGCAACCGGGTAACAAAAATACCCAGGGTTCGTTGTAAAGTTATCGGGTTCCATGGAAAGGTATGGGATCGTTGAGAGCGTCTTGGGGTTCATTCCCATTTCATCCCCTCTGGCTATTCCGAAATTACCCGATGGGCATGAATCGAGAAAAGCTAAATCCGACAAGACAAGCTGAATTTTTCTCCTCTGTAGCTGCGTTGCATGCGTAAAAGACAGGACTTCGGAACGGGAAATTTTTCGTTCTGCTCCGAAGTCCTATTTTTCATATTTTTCTCATCTCGTACAAAAAATTCGACCCCCACAGCTCAATCCAGTTTGCCTTCTGCTCATGCACGCACGACAAGAATCTACAGTGCTTTGTCCATGTTGGAGACCAGGAGGGGGGGGGTGGAAGGGGGAAATTATTTCGGGCGGAGCGTTTACTCATGCTCAGGATCTCGTGACTTTTCGCACGCATAATACAGGAAACACCCATGGGAAATATACCAAAGCAACTTGATTCTGACACCTTGTACTGGAAAGGGAGAACCTCCTTCATGCATGCGATGAGCTGAGGGTGAGCATGTTCCCTCAAGGCATTCATGTCAAAGAGGGAAAGGGGAAAGTTAGGATAGAGTAACAGGAAGGAACCGTGTGTGAAACAGTGAAAACAAATTCCTTCTTCCAATCTCGGCATGGGAAGAACGACTTTTTTCGAGCCGAGTTCTTTGTCAGCTTATATTGCTGATCGTTATCGTGCCGGTTCCAAGACATAATATAGATAAGGGCATAATTTAACAATCATTCTCGAACAAATAGTGCCTGATGCAATTGGAAGAATGTATGTAGCATGTATACGTCATGAAGTATATTTATGCGTTTTCATGAACAGATCTTTTAATAGAGCATGCATTTCTAATTAAAATCATTCCTTCCCTGCCAAGGAAGGAAAAGAGATTTCGCCGTCACTGTATGGTTTCTTCGTGATTCTCTATTCCTTCCTTCCCTGTCTGGCATGAATTTCTCGAGGGAAAGTGCTCAACCTCAGCTCATGCATCCATGAAGGAGGTTCTCCTTTACTTCGCATGTGGTCAGAATCAAGTTGGTTAGGTGTATTCTTTATGTTCTACGCCATACCGCTCCTCTTCTTTCAATTTTTCATCTCTTTTCTTTATCCTCCCGAAAGACAGACGTACTAATATTTGCCCTTGCTCCCTTAGGCATTACTGTAACTCATGACCTCTTTGCGAACTGACGTATACATGTATTAATCGCACTTGCGAGTGCATTAAAGCCACTGCTGCACTTCTTCTTTTCAATAACTGCTTCTCTCAGCACTTCTACGGTTAATCGGTTGCTGTCGGACAGCTGTTGGCTTGTCGGTATAATTTGTCAATAGGCAATAAATGCGTATTCTGAGAGGAACATTTCCCCTTTGTCTTTAGTTTTTCTCAATTTCTAGGAGTGGTTGCATTTCCAAACTGGGTGGTTATGAGAATTCCAAATTTGCAGGTGAGCCCAGTCATAAAAGCCAGGTTTCAATTGCTTTTAGTCCAAACTTCATTTCGGTTACTTGCAGTATTAATACTACGCAACCCCAAACCTGCAATTTCGTTCCCGAAGTATGTCCTGCTGACATGTCGATAGAATATCAGAATAAATAAACCAACAGGATCACTAATGAATACACTTGTGAAAATCATGCTTAAATAATATTCCGAGCCAACTGAAAATGACCATGTCTTGAAAAGTACGCAGTACAACCATTCTTAATTACGAACTTGCGGATAAGCATACAATCAGTTCAATATATGTCGAGTACTTCGATTTTTCTCGAAAACGACTGAAACCAATGCCATTTACGCCATCTCCTGCATCTGTATTCATACTTTCTGAATCACTATGAACTTACAAAGTGCTGATAAAAACCCTGCTATATGAATGTGATCTTTATGAATCGAAAGGGTATAGTAAGAAAATAAAAAAAATTATGGGCTCAACTCAAGGATATGTACAAAAATCATTTAAGAATATAAACATTCAGATTCCAAGAAACAGAAGATGACCAGACGCGATGAATCTGTCCATCAGGAAGGAGTCATAAATACTTCATAATTAAGCCAGACAAAAATTAGCGTCTAATTAGTCTAAAGATACTATCGCTGGATTCATGGCAAGTCCCTGGAATAATGTCTCCTGTTAGCTGCCAGGACGGTCGGAAGGTCGATGAAAAGCTGGAACTAATGGAGCTATGAAAGGATAAAGTCGGAGGAAAAAACCACGCGAGGTCCACCATGCCATCCACAATCATCAGGTCTCTAGATATGGGAGGGAATTGAAAGAGTATAGAGGAATTCGAAGCCTTTCCGCCTCGCTAGATCTTCCTGAACCGAGGGCAAATAGTGATTATCAGGCTGCACCAAAGAATGTCAGGATATTGGACGGCTTTCAACACCTGAAGGCGGCTCGCCAATCATACCAACTCAACTCAGAAGTAATGCGGCAGGCCAAGGTATTCCATTTAACCAGCGCTCCATGGATGGTCATCTCACTCTGGATATGGCTGAATCACTCGCGATCAGTGGAGCTACCTTCTCCTCGGTATTCTTCTCACAGTATTCACTGTCATGAAAGGAGAATAGGTCAATAAGTACTGTAAATGTCGGAAGTTATGCGCAGCAGAGCAGGAAACAGGGAGATGCAACTTACAGATAAGACACCGAGGTACTGCAGCATCCACTTCTTCTCGTCATCAACCATATCCAAATTGGGATGCCTTTTGCCATCCTTGAAGAGAGCAAAAGCATCATCCATGAAGCGCTTGAAGACGTCAACTTTCGCCTGTTTCAACTTACGTAAGTACATAAATTTAGCCAAATGCCCGACAAAATGGGCCTTCTTTCTTGAATAATCTGGTAAACTTACCTTGGCATGCCGCCACATACC
>CAJPEV010000273.1:0-49404 GCA_905338385.1 Darwinula stevensoni
TCCAAATATATTATTGCATTTCAATGCTTCTTGCGATATCATTACTAATGATGCAAAGGCTTTCAAGCTGATATTGTAGATCACAATCCAACTTTTACAGATAAACACACTCACGACCCTGCGTGAAGTATTCGTTCAGTATGGAGCCTCTCTTGTGCAGCACGTCATTGTACTAAGGAAACGGGCTCGACTTTCGTGTAATTACTATACTATGTATTAGTCAAGAAGTAGTCCCACTATCTTGACTCTTGATTAGAGAACCAAGGACTTCCTGGCTGACATTCCTCTCGGTGTTGGCCTGAAGATCTAAGCCATCAACAATTGCAATATTTGTCACCGGTCAGTTCAATAATTGAAATGAGTCGTAGCCTAGCTCTAGGCCTTACGACCTACATAAAGACCTATCTAGGCCTGGAAGTAGTAACTTTGCCATTACGCTAACCTGGACTTCCAAACTCTGATGCGATCCAGAGCCCAAAGCTTTCCATCTTTGGATTCTCCATACAGACGTGAATAGACTTTCACAAACTTCTCAACTTGGAAAGCGAGAGGATTGTTCTGTTCCAATGACGATAGGCCAAGGCCTCGTAGGCCACGGGCTGTTGAGGTTGTTGCACGTGCACCCTGCGCCTCCATCACCAGTCATCAGTGGATTCGCATCACCATTTTTACGCGCCAGCTCATCGCCAGATTCATAATGTTCTGTTCATTGTAAAACGACTGCAATTTCGAGAGAAAATACTAGCCAAATGTGCAAGAGTAATGTCTTTCTTTTCAGGCAATACCCTTTCGATCGGCATAATGTCAAAAGGGTGACTATGACAAGTGCTATGATACTACGGTAAAGTGACCAGACGTCCCGATTTACGCGGGACGGTCCCACTTTAAACAAAATCGCATCGAGCTAAACTAAGCGAACCTTATTGCCTTGGATAAAAAAAAAATGCAGAAGGTATGATCTACATGATCATGATGATCATGTAGATCATACCTTCTGCATTTTTTTTTATCCAAGGCAACTGCGTAGATATAATGGGCGATACGAAATCGGATTACCGAACAGCAAAGGAGTCTAAAAACATGGTAGCACTTGCCATGAGGCACCCGCTCGTGCGCAATGCAGACGGCGAGGCCAGCCTCCATGCTATCATATACAGTAAGTCCTCGATTTACGTCGTTATGTCGGAACGACGCAGCGTATGTGGAAATTTGTTTCCTAATATGTTAGCGACGTTATATCGAAACGACGTAAATCGGGACGACGTGGATCGAGGACTTTCTGTGCTTTTAATGTTGCGTGAGCAATATGATACCCTTATGAGTCAGGGGAAGCCACCAGACAGCAGTCAACTTTCAGAAATCGGACTTTGCTGGTTTTGCGTCGATCGAGACCGAACCCAACGGTTTTCAGATATTTCTTTTGATATTTGATATCTTAACCAGTTAACTGAGCATGACGAACGAACTCGTCATGGGTCCTTAGCATGGAAAGAATATACACTTCTTGCGAATGCTCTTTCCATATCAAGTTTCAAGGCTGCGGGATGAATATTCACAGAGAAAACTTGCAAAGCTCTCCAATTTCAATAGCGGCTCATACTAATCGCCCCTAAACGGTCTCTTTGAAGGATTCTCTCGATGAAACGTGATTTTAAAACTCCTAACACGTGTAGAAAAATTAAGAAGAGTTTCAAGGTTATGGGAAAAATCAATACAGAGAAATTAAATTCCGTTGCACACGCGAGTTCCACACAAAAGAAAGTACCCACCCAGCCTATCACCACCGTGGGGAAAAGTTGCCTTTTTAGAGGTTCTTTTCAAATCGTTAAGAGTGTTAATGCATGCTTTAAAATAGCATGGGAAAGTGACTCCTTAGAATTTTTGAAGAGGCCAGGCCTCGCCCTCGCGGAAAATGCATTCATCGGAAAAATACACAACTTCGGCATAACTTGAGCCCTTAGTAAGTAAAATGCTGGACGCACAATTGCGCAGTCTAGGTGGCGGAGGTTCAGGCGGTCTGAACGACCACGGTGGTGATAGGCTGGGTGGGTACTTTCTTTTGTGTGGAACTCGCGTGTACCCCCCCCCCCCCCCCCCCCCCCCCCCCCCCCCCCCTCTCCAAATCCCTGCTCATGAGAGTGATGCCGGAAAGTGGCAAATACGAGAGTGAGGAAGCATCCTGCACATGTGATGCTGCTGAATCTTTTCTGAAAAAGGAAGGACGATGACTTGGATGAGAGTCATGAACAACGTACAGGTTAACAAATTTCCAGTTGCATGTCTGTGCAATGAAATCTGGTCCGAATCCCGAAATTAATTCAGTTCTTTATCTTTGTTACAGATCTCGAATGTGTTTGTATCGTTTTCACCACATCATGAGATTTTTATTCGTTTCATTTCTTGCATTCCGGAGATATATGAGAGACAGGTCATGAGAAATTTCCCGAACCCCCCCCCTCCCCAACTTTAAAGGTGGTTGCGCTATAGTGGAAGCAATAATTAAATAACAGTTCTAATTCATGTTTCGACAATGATAAATATAAACGTCAGTGCAACAAACACATTCACATTATTATTTTTTTTTAGAGGCTAGGGGAAGTACTTTTTGGGCGTCCCACTTTCACGACAGAGAAATCTGGTCACCTTATACTACGGGCGGGAAGGGTGGAGATGGTGATGTTACAATAAAAAAAAGGAAAATAACCAAGGGAGAACTCCTGTACTCGATTAAGATTGAATGTGTAACACCTGCAAAGTTCAGCGTTTGTGTCTCAGGCGTTCTCAGACGTGCTTGCACTTACATCACTTTGAGAATTTATTGCATAAACAATAACAATCAATATGCTGCGCAAATTTTGGCTCACCGTGTAAGAAAACAACTAGATGAAAGTTGCAGGAATAAATGGATAGCTTGTGGTCATTTCAACTTGGAAAGTATTTTTTCCGAACTTTCAAGGTGCAGCAGAGCATATCTATTTGTCACTTGAGGAATCAGCAAAGAGATTCACTGGATCTCAATTGGATTCATTCGAAGAGGACTTTTCTGATCAAAGGAAAGGTTATTCCTTGTGATCACGTCGATGTTGAAAACCACATCCCCGAACTATGAACATTGATTGGCAGGTAGTTCTTATAGGGAGTGCGCGAAATTATTGCCGTTTTCCACATCTAAACCCTATTCCGTATACCATCTTCCCTTACGGAACTTCCAAATACAGGCATATGTATAGGATTGTACAGTACTGAATTTAGCAATGTTTGGAAACAGTTCAGTCCATATCATGTTTTGGCCATTCTTAACAAATATCCAAGTAGCGCAAAAGTAGTGGGCCATAAGCGGCCCAGGCACTACACTTGCGGATTTATGCCGGGGGCGGGAACGTGGCGGCAAGTTGGACATGCAGTTGCTGGCCCGCTACCTATTGTAGGTAGAAGGGCCACCAGCTCTCTCTGAGCTGGTGACCCTCCACCAGTTCGGGATGGAAAATGTAACTGGCACTCCCCTAGATGCAGTACCAAGGGTCCCCACTAGATGGTACCCTGTTCCCTGCACCTACAAAAGCAATGAAGTACCTGCCTTCCTGATTTAACAAAAGTGTTTCTTCCTTGTTTTAACGTGCAATTTATAAACAGGTACTAGGAAATCGTGGAATTATGATGTATTTTTTTTGCAATATAAGATTCGGGGAATTATTAAATGCTGAAGTTAAGTGTGAGAATTCAGAAGTGCACGGTACGGGTAGAGAGACTATATTGGCAATGTCCTAAAATGTATACGATGAGTTCTATTACTCGATGACCACAATAAGTCTCCCTCCCCCCCAGAGATCCATATTGAATGAGGAAGAGGAGAGCAGTGGGCATCTTGGTACTCTTGTGTAATCTTCTGAGTAGGCTCTAGAACCAAGATTTCTATAAAGTTCAGATATGTATGGAGATATTAGGACCTTTCCCAGCTAGTGGAACACCACAAACGAGCTAACTGGTGATGTGCTGGCCCTTCAGTGGGCCGGAAGGTGGCGGGCCAGTACTGGCAAGTGGGACATGCGGCTGGAGGCCCACAACCTTGTCAAGGTGATGGTCACTGGCCCCAGCCAGCCATTCTGGCCCCAGCTAAGGAAAAGAGGATTTCAGCAAAGCATGAAATTGAGGAACGTTGACTGGAAAGTCCAAAAACTCCTCCCCTCCAGGATTAGAGAATATTAGCGACTTTCCCCTTTCCTTGCGTTTGCCTAGACCCCCCTCCCTTTGGTTCCGGCTTGGCAGGGGGCGGCCACATCTCTCCTCTCCCCACTCCCCCATGCATGATGTGCAAGACAGGAAACTAAATGGGAACAAATCCATTTCCTTTGGGGAAATCCCAAACGGGGAATTGACCGTTCGGGGAAATAACCATTCGGGGAATTGACTGTTGGGAAATTGACCGTCAGGGAATTGACCGGGAATCATAATGTAGAGTAGGTCCGATCAGGTGTGACAACAATCAAGGCTTCAACAAGCAAGTGCTTCTGAGCGGAGGGCGCGAGCAAGCGACTCTCATCCTTTCTTCCTGCGTAAGGAGTAACTACGCAAGTAGGCAAGCCTACCCTGTCTCATTCCAGGACTACGGTTCTCGTCCCTCTTTCCCTCTTCTCGATCCTGCATAGGATTCGTGGAGATTTGAGCCTAGCCAGCGTAGGCTGGCAACTCCGTGCCTACTCTGAACACATAATTTAATTCTGCTTCCAGAATAAATTAGCAAATAATAGTTTGAGAATTCTGATTTTAAACTGGGTAGGCACTGCCTACCCTGCCTACCCTTACGAGCCGCCACTGCATACTTGTAATAATCAGGAAAATAAAATGGATACTTCCGAGTGGGACGAATGTAGGACAAAACGGCCCCGGACGAAACGGCCCCGGACAAAATGGTCCCGGACAAAATGGTCCCGGACATAATGGTCCCAAATGCAATGTAGGGCATAATGGCCCCACACACCAGAAAACCAGCTTCTTTGAAAAAGGATTAATTTTTCCCTCACAGATGTTGATGTGCTGTTCAAATTCTGTCGGATGTATAATTGTAAACTTCAAAGATGCTTGAATCGTTAAATGATATTACTAATCTATTAAAATAATTATTTTCATTAAAAAAATTATTCAATGGATGCAATTTTTTTTCTAAGTACAACAAATACTAAAATCGGATGACATGACCATGGATTTAAATTCCTCTCCATACTGAGTGTTCTCAGCCTCTGCTGCATTTCCTTGTATACCCGCTTCTGCCTCTTCTTGGGGGGATTCCCTGCAGTTTCTTGCAAATTTGCGTTGTTTGACCGTATTCAAATCAATAATACACACTCAAGAATGAATAAGGTATATTTCGGCAAGTAATGCTACCAATGAGGTATAACAGGATGATAAATATAAAATACTTACCATGCATACAATCACCTATTCCACGGGAGAATCTTCCTTCTTTTTTTCTGTACTCCGTAAACGTATGAATATTTGAATAGAGGGAAACTGCTCTTTTATACAAATGTAGCTGCAGTAAAAGTGAAAGTCAGAAAATAGTCATCAATGAAGGCGGTTGGGTGCTGCTAGTGCTGATTGGAGGATCAGAGGATTTGAGGGTAAATAGGGTGGGATGGGTCAAGTAAAATTGCATTAATTGAATAAATTGTGTTAATGAATTATAACTATTTTAATAGATTTTAATAATTTGAACAGCATATCAATATCTGAGAGGAAAAAATTAATTCATATTCAAAGAAGCTGGTTTTCTGGTGTGTGGGGCCATTATGTCCTACATTGCATTTGGGACCATTATGTCCGGGGACGTTTCGTCCGGGGCCGTTTCGTCCGGGGCCGTTTTGTCCGGTTCCCGAGTGGGACACCCTGTATATATCACTCTCACTTCACCTCGTTTACATATGCTGTGTTTGGGAAAAAAATGTAAGAGGAGAGGAAATAATGTAACTACCATGTAAATGAAAATCCAGGGAAGTTAATTCCTGTGTTTCGTTTACACAGTGCTCGCCGACACGCTCAACTTGCGGATGGTCACAAGTTACTGTATCATTCCAAATGTCATTTAGTCGTTGCTTCCACGGTATAGAGAACATTTATTGTGAATGTAATCCGTATCTTATCTCGAAATTGCAGTCATGTCAGATTGAATGGAACACGGAAATGATTTGTGTGACACGTGAAAACATGAATGAATCCATTGATGAAGCCAGTCCCGTAAAGGAGTTACAAATAGACTTAGCACATGATGTCAAATACAGCCACACATGGGCTCTTTATTTAAAACATATGACACAATCATCTGACACATATGACACAATATGACACATCATGTTTAGGCCATGTAAAGTCCCTTAACTCCTTCCAGCCAAGTTTGGCGCATATATAGCCAAATATCCAAATACATCCTGTAATTACGTCTGTGTTTGGTACTTCCGTAAAGGGGTATTACATAGGCTTTGCAAAGAGTTCACACATGTCAATAGGGGTGCTGACATTAATGGTTTTTTTTTTTCGACTCATGGGACATTTGCCGAATACCATATAAAGGAAATAATAGTTTGCATTGAAAGGGTGGATGAACTCTTCGCAAAATCCCTGAAAATCATTATCTGGTACCTTCACGCTGTGCGGCCACTTGCATGTGCACGCATGCGCATTCTGCATCCTTTGATGTGAAACAGTAGTATGCAAAAACGTCAAACCATAGACGCGTCATACCAGTATGCGTACACATGTCGACAAAAGCTGTAAAAGAAATGCAGGTTTATTTCATTGTAGGCCTTTCATAATTATTTTAAAATATTTTCAATGCCTGAGGAGCAAAATACTTCTTAATCTAATGTTTGGTATGAAATTTTCATCAATAAAAGAGGAGCACAGGAAGCACCCCTGCAAACCGCCTTTTTCGAGTTTCCATGTTCTCGTCTCATTAGCCCAATTCCTATCTTGGCCTACCAATTTCCATACTTTGTTCTAGGCCTCGGCCTAAGCCCTAGGCCTACGTTTTACATTAGAGATCACATTTCTTCCCCATCCTCAATCATAGTGCCCATACCTACACCAATTCTCGTTCCTGCGGGGCTTGGAGGCACGGACCGCACACGGAGGTGAGTTGAATTGCCATCAGATTCATTGTGAACCTGTCAATTACGCCCCAAGATCTGTATAGATCACCATGTCTAACTCAAGAGGATCAACTTATAAATCAGACTCTTCAAAGTAGCCTTGGCCTGCTGAGATCACACAACATTTTGTCTATTGTTAGCAGGAGAACAGTGGAGTTTTCTGTCTGATATACAGGATGACAATTTTCAGCGTTACTGATTTTCATAAGCTCTCATTTTTATAACTTACTACTGATACGTAATTGCTCAATTTAAGGCCAAAGCTCTGCAGTTTTATTGATAAAGAAATTTGACAAATTACACTGGAATTATGCTAAAATGTGTTCAAGATGCCCTCTGTTTTGATTTCAGCATTCCCACAGTTTGACCTTGTCTCCATGAATTTAGTCACTATCCACACCCTTTGCCCTAGCAAATATTGACACCTCATGTTAACAAATCTGCAATGAAGCAATACTGCATGAGACAAGCTTTCCAGAAATGTGTCACTCAACACTCTCAGTTGAATTGTGTACATGGCAAACCATTAAAATCTGTAACATTGAGAATTGTCAGCCTGTATAATAGAAAGAGAAAGGGAGTAATAGCTGATGTGGAAAATTGGGTTGCCCAAGCATAGTATACATAGAGCTGGGAAAATCTGAATATGAGATACTTGGTTGCCATTAAAAAAAAAAAAACATTTCTTGTGTTGAGACTCATTTGGCTTTAGCAGTTTTTTCTAATAATGTAGATGCTTTACAATGATCCTACTTCCCTCTTCCTACAATGAAAGTCATATTTATGTCGTTAAGTACTCTATGGATTATGTTTAGGCAGCCCAACTTCCTTCATCTTCACTGTTAATAGTTGAAACTCATGCTGTCACATGGGTTCCAGCTCAGCTTGTGTCATCACATTGCTCCTCCTAAACCCTGGCCTGATGTCTTGGTTGAAATACTGCATGGTATGGTATGACACAGACGTTGTCTGTGAGAGAGAGAAAGATTAAACAAAATGGGCATACAGTCTTCCTCACACATGTTTGAAGGTTCCAAATTTGGAATACATAGAGTTTTGCTCCAATAGGATTAATTCCCATTCATTCTCATCGCTACCCCACTCCCTGTGGGTCCTGCTTACTCCCACCCCTCTCTACAATGATTTCTTCTGGGATATGTATTTGGCCCCCCCATGTTCTTTGATGTTCCACATGTAGAGATGGGGATTTTTCATTCTCAATGTTTTATCTCAAAGATGTTTGGGCCTATATCATAAAGAAAGGTCAGACTCTGTTGCATTTTGAACTCTTGTTCCATTCACTTAAACCCAACATGCTACCGATTGAGCAATTGATCCCCTGAGTGAATCAGGCCAAAAAGGAGCAATTCCAAGGAGACAAAAACTGAAAATTCTACAGTAAAACTTTTCATTTCTGTCAATCTGTATTTGTCTCTGATGTTCACCTGCATCTAAGTCTAGTGTAGTTGAGCTCCAGGACCCTTCATATTATATTTATTGCTGTTTGAAGTAATCAACTGCACTGAAAATGTCCCACCCATAACAAGAAGCTTTAAGTCCTCCTGACACATGTAGAATTAGCCCAGCTTAATGCTACTTGTGGAGTGGATTTCCTGTCTCATGTGCCTGTACACATGAAACGAGTACAACTGAATTTTACCTCATTGCGGTTTTCAAATACTGGCTTAGGAGTGTTACGAGTGGGACAAATGTTTTGATCAAATCTACTTCCACTCCTAATGCAGATTCAGGTATGAATTATTGGTCATTATTAAAGCTATTTTTCTTGACAGGGACACACATTCTTTGAAATAAAATTTGGCAGATAAATGGAAACAAGCAGGGCAATTTGACAGTAATGCATAAGTATCCCAACAACAAACAAATTTTGTTACGGGTGGGACACATTATTTTCAGTCTAGTGGTCTTGTAAGTTTTACTTTTTTATTTTTAATTTGATTTTTTTATTATTTGAATTTCTAAAAATTATGATGATACTAAAAAACATTACAGACTTCTGACACAAATCTAATATATACAGGGTGTTACAAAAGTCAGGAATCATAGGGAATAACATGGGGATCATTTCTGGCCTAGATTGTCTGAAACCTACAAGCTAATCTGAGTTGATTCTGAAACTTGTGGGTTCCCTTAATCTCAAAGTCTGGTCCAAGTGGCCCAAAATGATAGTGGGTGACCCATTGTGACCCAAAGTGGCCTAAATTGTCCAATTGACTGAATATGGGCCTAATTATCTGAAAGTGATATATGCTTTTACAAAAATGGAAGCAGTGACACATTTGACCTACAGTTGCACTTAGTGACCCATTTTGACCTATTTCAGCCCACAGTGATCCCATTTGACCCATAGTGACCTACCATGAATCTCACTATTTAATAGTAGCCAGAGTTGACTAAAAGTGATCCAAGGTGATCGAAATTGTTTGATTGACCCAACTTGGGCCTAATTATTCTAGGGTGACTGAAGAATGCTAAAATTGAGATAGTGACTAAATTTGATCCAGAGTGACTGCAGGTGACTCATGGTGACCCAAATTTACTGAAATTGTCCAATCAACCCAACTTGGGCCTCATTTTCCTAAGGTGATGTAAGTTTGCTAAAATTTAAAAAGGGTGATCAAGTTAGGTAATTTATGATTGCCATGGGTCACCTTGAATCTCTATTGGTCAACCCTGGCTACTATTAAATAGTGAGATTCAGGGAAGGTCACAATGGGTCGAAATGGGTCACCATGGGTCGAAAGGGTCACTGTGGGTCGAAATTGTTTAGATTGTTATATTGTTGGTATGTACCCAAGTAACCACCCCAAGGGATGAAACTCATCATTTCAAGTCATCCTGCATCCACATGATACTTTTGTCCCACCCGTAATGAAAGTTACAGGTGGGACAAGCATTGCAGATGTTTAAAATTGGATTAATTTTTTAATATTTCATTATCATATACATGTTGCATAGAAACACAAAGCTGTTTTTAAGAACTTGCATTGGATTCCTTACTGAAGGTTGTTTAATACTTAGATAAAGAGTTGCACATTTTGTAGTATGCATAATTTTGGCCATTTTGTCAAAAACGTTGTCTTATGATATCTCTGAAACGGTTTAACTTAGGATGCTACAATTTTGGATTTTTACTATCATCCACAATGCCAAGCAGCATTAATTTTCAAAATAAATCTAATGACGTTTAATTATGTTTTTAAAGAGTTAACAAAAGACGTTACGGGTGGGACAATTTTGATTCGAAATGTCGCCTCTTATATGTGCAACCTTTATCAAGCTGTCTCCTATCATGGCGCAGCAATGCGCATCAGCATGGGCAGTTGTGTCTGTCAGTTGGAACAGGGTAAGCATGAAAGACATGTGTTACGGGTGGGACAATTATGCTTGACATTTGCAGGTAAAAGCAAAAAGCAATTAATTTCCAAAATTATTTCAGAACTATGATGATTGCAATTATGTGTAATTCCTGCAGGTATGATGACGTCCTTAGGTGAAAAATCGCAGCTCACCATTTTCAATTAGCCTATTTGTGACACTACCATTATGTGTGGGACAGAAAAAAGTGCCAATTCTGAGGACACCTATAATCCTTGGCAAAGCTAGAGAGACACTGCCTCTAATAGCAGTTGAAGTGCATTCTGAAAGTGAATATTATGTTTGTAATGTTGTGCCATTTGTTTGAAATAAATCAAGGTACAAGTATAGGGTGGTTAAAAAAAAACGCACTACTGTTTTCTTTTTTTGGAGAAACACAGTTTCATAAATTCAGCAAAAAATATTACAGCAGATATGCAATTGATATTTGACAGTTACAAGGTGTTGAAATGCTTGCCAGCATTTTTTCAGCACCACTGCCTAAATTATGCAATGCCCATTTAGTGAATTAACAGTGCTAGGAGATGGAGCATTCCACCTCAAGTGAGGTGATGACCTGTGCTTGACTGTCTCAGAATTCAATTAACTTTTCAACTTGAATTTTTCAAGGGAAATTGGATCCAGCTGATTCAAGACAGAGAGGTTCACGAGTCTAAGAGGTTTTTTTTTCACTTCTGCAAGATGATGCTGTATTCCAATAGAGGGTGCTGCTGTTGACTGGGTGACCAAGGGTGATTACAAAAAAGCTCCACCACCCTCAATGTGGAGAACAAATGATTCATGCTCATATGCCCTATGCACAGTTCAAAGAATTGTTCTGAGAAAAACTCAAACAATCCTCTTAACACCTATATGTCCAATATCAAAAGTTTATCAATCCTATATATTTCCCTCGAATACACAAATCATGCTTTCTCCTCTAAGAAAACAGTAGAGCTTTTTTGTTATCTCCCTTGGTCACCCGGTCAACAGCAGCGCAAAAACATGTCATCTCTAAGCACCTTTAATTTACCTCTAAATGGGCATTGCATAATTTAGGCTGGGGTGCTGAAAAAAAGCTGGCAAGCATTTTAATGCCTTGTAACTGTCAAATATCTATTGCGTATCCACTGTAATTTTTTTTGTTGAATTTATGAAACTGTGTTTTTCCCATAGAAAACAGTAGAGTGTTTTTTTTTTTTTTTTACCATCCTATATTTGTTTGGCAGAGGAATGTTCTGAGTGTACTAAGGCAAAGATGCATTATGGGTGGGACAAATTCAATTTTCACTGTTGGGTGTGTCCCAGAAAAATGCTTCAAACACTGCCCAAATATATTGAAAGAATTGCTCTGACATGACTTATTGATGTTTCAAATTTTGTCAAGATAGGTTCATTATTGCCAGAATTATGGAATTTTAAAGTCTGAAGACATGCAATTGCTCCAGTTTGGCCTGATTCACCCCCCTATGTTTGCAATCATTTCTCGGATGTAGCTTGCATTTTCAAACACATGACAGAGAAATGTCTTCAGAAACTTTGCCCTGCCAGAGGAACTCAGCTCTTCTGTGGCAAGGAGTTTTTTCAAGTATTTATTTAGACAGAATGAGTGCATAGATGCTACATTCATCGAGCATTCAAGTTACAGCCCACAGGGACACATAATTCATTTGTCATCTTGATTTGAATTGTAGGAAATCACAGATGGAAATTTAAACCTCTTGAAAAAAGGAATCAAATTTAAAAGTCTGCCTGGAATTGCTTTCATTTAGTCTTGTACTCCAGGAGAAAGACCTGAAGAAATGTGACCCTTTTTCTAGTTCAAATAATATTAATAATATATATATTGAATAAAAATATTCCATAATTTTTTAAATTGCTGATTGTAGTGGATAAAT
The DNA here is from genome assembly GCA_905338385.1 of Darwinula stevensoni. Taxonomy (NCBI): domain Eukaryota; kingdom Metazoa; phylum Arthropoda; class Ostracoda; order Podocopida; family Darwinulidae; genus Darwinula; species Darwinula stevensoni. The sequence continues at coordinate 12,419 of CAJPEV010000273.1, forward strand.
AAAAACTCACATGACCTGTCACACCCCCTTGGGACCCTCTTGCACCCCCCAGTTTGAGAACCATGCTGTGCAGAGATCCAACCTGACCTAATAGGATGCAACAGTTGTATGTATGAGTTCTCTTGCCTTCTCCCCAGAATGACTGTTCTGTCACCTTGGAATTAACTTGAACTGGATTACCCTGGATTGACTATGCCTAGCTAACTAAAGAGGATAGTCATGCATCAAAAGACTGGTAAGTTGTCATGGAATTATTCCTATGCAAAATATGTTGGTTCAGCATTTGGTGAGACACAAACTCCCAGCTGTGTGGGTTCTCTGCATACCATGTCTCTATGTACCTGCTGATCAAAGGTATAGGCCTTGCAGCCTTGTTTATTTTTTTAAATGCTTCTGTTATCTAGTACATACTAATTTCCCAATTTGCCTAGTCTGTCCATACATAATATGGCCTTTTGTTAGATCTAGCTCAGTTATGCTTAACATGCTTGCCAAATTGCATTGTGAACTCAATCATATCAAGCTCTAGATGTGCAATACCCTCCTCAAGCACCATGTCCGAAGTGGCTATTCAAAAGGAATACTTCAAGGAGATGGTTCAGGAATTGGAACAGGAAATGAAGTGGCTGAAGGATGAAGTCCAGATGACCTTGAATTTAATGGCCTGTCCTCTGGCCCAGATATCCCTGAAAATGGAAGGCATTCATGCTCAACACATAGTGGAACTGGTCCAGACCAGCATAGGGAAGTCAGAGGTTAGCTACTTTTGTTTGACCTATCCTGGGGTAAAGCAGTGATTGATCATGTTTGAGTGAGTACAACATTGCCAAGAATGATATTGATGTAGGAAGTGAGTCTAGTATGTTACCAGTGATTGTATCATATGGTCCTGCTATTCTGATGATAGGTAGTGTTAATCAGTGATGTCACAAAATTTCATCCTCTAACTCTTGCATGATCAATCATTGGGTGTCTTGCCTTATAGCTTTTAACGTATTCAAACATGTAGCATACACGTAAGTGGTTAGGACATGTGTATCCAAGCATATGTTTTGGAAGACTACCAGGTGTAATAGCATTCATTTTTCAGCTTTTCATTCCTGAACAGATGAAATTTGTAATGCCTTTTAACTACATTTCCTCTTGTAATAAAACATGGAGTGCATTAATCAGTTGTGCTCTTGTGCAGTTTTGCTGTTAGCCTCAGCATGTGAAGTTGGTGTTGGGGCCACATAAAGTGTGATTGGAGGGGGTAGGGTTAACAGTATGGCTAGGCCTAGAATCACTGCATGTAGGTATTTCAGGCAGAAATCCAGCCTTCCCACTATTTCCATTGTTGTTTCCCTCTACTGTGGACGAATATTAGGTGCTCAGATTTCCTGATTCTATAAATTTTATGGGTTTGCACTATAAACTATAGTTTGCAGAAAAAGCATGAGTTTTGCTTCTCTAGTCTGACTTATTCTGTCTCCGGGGGTTCAGCACACTCCTCCCCAAAGCAAGTGAAATGACTAATGTATTTTGATTTGTTTTTGGTTTAGATGAAAGAAGCAGCTGTTGGTATTTAAAACTTTATTTATTTATTTGTATAATACTGTAAAAGATGTCCAAAATGGAACCTGAGTAAGGTGGAAGCCTGCTTAAGATGAAATATTTATTAGTTAGATGAGTTTTTATTGAGAATGTTTTGTTTTACTGCAAGTGCTTTTTTTTTTTAATGAATTGATGAGGTCACAATATAATTGTATTGTAGTCTACTCTGCATAATGGAATACCATTGCATGGTCCCAGTTTTTGATACAATACAGCAGATAGTTTCATTATTGGAATACTCCAGATTGTACATGTGTTGTTCTTATAGTCTGGTGATTGTTATTGTTAAATAAATGTGATTGTTATATTTGTCATCTGGTGATTGTTATATTTGTTATAATGCCAGAAGCTGACTTTTTATTTCCCTTTTTCTATAGGGATTTTTAAGTTCCAGTGAATTTTTTCCTAGCGTGAATGAGCGAAATTTGCAAAACCATGAAGGCCCCCATTTAAGGGGGAAAGAGAGGCTTGCAAAATTTGTCTGAGGGCCTTGAAAGACTTTGATTCAACATTAATTTTTAGTTGGCATATAATAATGATAGAGCCCTGTTTCATCAAAACTTAAGACAGACATGTTTTTTTGCCTTAAGTAGAATTTTAGAAGCAGCATTTTGCAGAAATTCTCTCTGGTCTGTCAGACAGGTTTTTTGGGCTACTATTTTTCTAGTTTTGAAATGTTTGTTCATGATATTTTGGCTTTAACAAGCCTTTCATGGCACTCAGAACGTTTCTTGGAGCTTGAAACTCCAGGAAAAATTGCATGAAGATCACAGCAACACAGCCGAACTTCAAAAGATGAGAGAAGGCTCATGTTTTCGCAAAAATCTGGCACTTGTGCTAGGCAAACAATTATGCAAAAACTCACTGGAGCTTCTAAAACCCTATAGAAAGAAAGGGAATAAAAAGTCAGCTTCTGACATTATGAGAAGTATAATTTTCACTGGACTTTCAGAACAACCCATGTAGTAGTAGAATAAAGTTTGCTGGTTTTGTTAGTATTCCAATATGTAGAGTTGGCTGCATTTATTTAAAACATAGAGAGGTTTAGAAATATGTATACTCTGCATGTGGACAGGTTTATTGCATACATAATAGAATTGTAAGGCTGGTGTACTACAAAACTATAAGGAGTTTTAAAAGAAATAGTTAAAACTACAAGAATTGAGTTTTCTTATTATTTATAATTTTTTAATGAAAATTTTGTGTCAAGTTGAAATGAGAAGAAATTGAGTTTAATGCAATCATAATTAACCCTTTCATGGTGTATGATCATTATAAGGATCATATCTTTTGAGACTGCTCTTGCGGTTACCATTGAACAAAACCTGTATAATATGGTACCACTTAATAGCTCTCGAAAGGGGCTCTTCGGTGATGCATCATTCATTCAAATAGGTTGTAGTTCAGGCAAGCTGGATCAAAAAGAAAAGTTGTGACCCAATATGTTTGATTTTTTGTGAAATGGAATTTTGGACAAAAAAGTATGAATGTTTTCTCTTTTTTTTTTGAAAAGGTAAAATTATGCCCGTATGCTGCAAGAATGGACAGATAAAATTGGGACGAAGGCCAAGTTTTAGGGGCTCCCCATTTGTGAACAATAGCCTGTTATTCAATATTTTCAGTTAATGATATTTGTAATTAAAAAATTTTGCTTTTGAATATATGAGTAAATATTTGAAATTTTCTACAAGCTCCATCTTTAGCTAGGCCTGTTCAATAGAAAAAGCGGTGAAAAAATTTCCTAGTTATTCATTTTTTTACTTCAGCCATGAAAGAGTTAATGACAATTAATGATGCTCAATGAACCCAGGAGCCTGATATGTTTAGGCAGTTTACATTGGCTAAATTCAGACATGCTAGTGAACCATCAAGAGCAGCCAATATAAGAGAATCCAGCAATCTTAATACAGTTGACGCTCCATATAATGAACTCAAAGGGACAGGCTAAAATATTTGCTATAAGGAAAATTCATTACAGGGAATTTTCCTCATTTTGCTGGGAAAAAAAGAGAAATCTGTTAAACCGTTGTCACTTTCACTTCAAAATGTCTCTTGGTCGTTGTCTTTTCATAAAGTGAATATGAATGTCTTCAGCAATGTTCTCTATTCAAAGGAAATAAAGTCCCAACTGGTCATCAGCCATGCACTTATCTTGGAGGATTCTTTGAGTCATGGTCTGCAGAGCACTTGATATTTAAATGTTTGATGCTCAATTTTCAGCCTGACCAAAAAATAGCTGGTGACAGTCGAAGGCTTTGGTTGCTTGACCAAGCAGAATTCTAGACTAGACCTGAGAATATTAAGACTGATTGACATTGTTCCCTTACCACGGCCACACCAACAAGTAGGTTGGACATGCTAAATTTAGATACAAGATGAGATTTTCGATGAATGCTCAGAAGAAAGTAGCTCTGACATGTGCAGCAGATATTAACTTCGTAATACGGAATAGTTTTGTTCCTTCAGGTGAAAAAACAACTTTGTAAAACCAAACAATTAGTAATACAGAAAATTTCCAAAATGCATGTGAATGAGAAAGTAGCTGGGAAATAGTAAAGTATAATATAAGTAATAAGTAAAGAAAATTAGTTAGATAGGGGTTCATTATATGGAGCGTCAACTGTACTTGAAGAACCTCATCATCTGTGTGTAGAATGATCTTGGGTATTGGTCAGCAAAAATGCCACAACATTCATTGAAAGAGAGAATCTTTTTGGTGACCCATTGCTCTCAATTTCTACAATCAGAGCAGGAGCACATCTTGATTGTGTCTTTTGGTCATGGTGCATAAATTTATTTTGTGTGTAATTTTTACTTCCATATCCCATTTCAAAAATTGTAAATTTTCTTGAGGTTTTCAATAGCAGAAATCTTAATTCTTTCTGCTTTAACTGATGCAAAACTTGAAATTCAAGGTCAATATGTTACAAGAAAAATCTGTCATCATATTGTTAGCTTTTTTTTTTAGACACTCTGCATTATGGTAGCAGACCTACTTTAAGGCAATTTTTTCCATCTCTATTCCTTCCCAGAAACCAAACTGACTATGTGAAAGGATTGGGCAAATATTGTGTTTATTGAGATAATTTGCAGAATTTATGATAATGAGGTCCAATATGGCCACCAGAGCACCAAAAAATGAACTTTTTCAAGCAGTAATTCTCACAGATGGTTGACATATATTTGGTGGAATTGACAAGTGTTGCAGTTTAAACCCTTAAAAATGTCCCGAGGGAAACAGTTTTTCTAGAAATAGGGAATTTTTTCTATTTTTTTTAAAGCGATTTTAGGGACCTAATTACATATTCAATGGTACTAAAATGTCCTAAAGGGATTGGGTAAATGAAAAAATCTGCTGTCATTCCTTGGAGGAATTTGCATTTGCATTGGCATTTGCATTGAACATTTTAAAATGAAATTCAATCTACCATAATCAAGCATGGAGCTATAATTATGCCAAATTTCATTTCACATCCTTTCATAGTTTTGGATAATAAAAAAAAATTTAATTAGTTAACATTGACTTAGGCTTGAACAATGAATACTTTTAAAACAAAATTATAATTAGCTTGCCTGTACTAATACATTCTTTTCATTGGAGTAACATTTTCTCTCATGATTCTAACACCTATGCCAATAAGTGTCAGAGTTTAGTGAAAAAGTGTCTGATCCAGTGTGTGAAATTTATCATTTGAATCACAAGTGTGTCTAAGATGTTTTATAAAATAAATCTTCTAAATCTAAATTTACAAAACTATCTTCTCAATTAGATTTAGTGTGAAGAGCAAGGACTAAAGAAGAATAAGAGCTTACACCATTAGGGTTCTAACATTCTTCTGCAAAGGTGAAAATAAAAGAAATTTAAGGTGAAGGAGGGGGAAAACTTTGTTGCCAAGTGACAATTCCAATGTCATTTCAAATCTCAGCTTATGTGAACTTTTATTCAAAGGATGTTATTTTTTTTCAGAAAAAAATGGAAGCACTCCTATCATGCTTGGATAAAGAGGTTGGCCAACTTACTGAACAGAGGGATTCCCTCTTGGCTGAATGCAAGAAGCAATATCACTGGATTGAGAAGATGCAAGAATGCCTTCAGCTTTTTGGGTTAGAACTGGAGTCACTGAAACCTCTTCCCTCTTCAATGGTGAGAAGTAGAACCTTGCTGCAATAGTGTACTGATTCAGGTTTGATGAGCTTACTTATCAATGAAACCTTACTTTCATCAAAGCTTACTCTTCCCATGGGGTTGGTCAATATTAGGTAGGGCTGTACTGACATATTGGCAACCATCGATATTGGCTGCCAGTGTTGCACAAAAGGTGCCATTGGCCTTGGCAAGTTTGCAGCCTGCTGATGGCAATGCCTACAAGGGAGGTAAAACCTGCAGGCAAAATTACTAAAAGTAATTCAAGTGAACATGTGAATGCAAAAAATATCAATCTAATTATATTTCAGCCCTATTTTATGAACTGGCAGAGGAAAATAGCAGTAAAGAATGGGAAATCATTACATGTCATGCTTTTGTGAGAGATGTGTCATTAAATGTTCTGAACAGCAACAGTAGGTAACAAGTTAACTGCTGATTGATACAGACAGGCTGGACAGTACTAAAAGTGGTCTATCGTTTTTATAAAGCCCACTGACAAGTATCACATGGCCTCCAAATAGGCGTATTAGAATTAGTATGCAATTTATATTAATTACTTCTCAATTTTCTTACAATAATTGGCACCAGCTGATGGATATGAGATACAAATTGGCTATTGGCCCACTGGCCATTGGTACAGCCCTACTAATGAGTAATTTGAACACTAGGCTTTTATTCGCTGCCATGTCAGCCAATGTGGCTGACAGTGCAATGAAGAGCAAAGGTAGTCATAGAGCTTGCCAATTGACAAGATAAGTGACAAGAAGGCATTTGGGATGTATGTCTTCTAACTTCTCATGGATTTTGAGCCTTGCCAGTTCATAATTAAATGACTGGACATTAGTAATACAATATAGATAAGCTGAGTTACCTGATGATAGTGGTTTCATTAATCTTGATTTTTAGCCATCACCATGCAAGGAAATGGCAAAACACAGATGCAAAAGCATTAAACAAGGAAACAGGAAATAAGCTTTTTGCCACCTTGTATGCAAACAAATCCATGGGAAGTGTCCCATACTATTCAAGTGGATGGCATAGCAAGGGGACTGGTGAAGATTTTCCTGCTGTGTTTTATGCATCTTTCTTTTATGCTGACTATTTTTGAAGAGAGACAGGAGGGTAACGTAGGGGTTGCCAGGCTGTGACCTGTTGGGAATTTGCTGATTGTGGGTTGGCAAAGTGCAGTCTTCAGGTTCTGTTGGTAACCATGAAACATCAGGATCATTCCATATCAAATCTCCCAACAGCCTATTGGATTGATGGATTTGCTTGAAATTTTCATGGCTGAATATAATGTTTTTTTATTTTTTAAATTCATTCTCGTAGTTCTTAGGATATAATTACACAAAATTTTGACTGTGCCTTTGCCAGTGGCAGATACAGAAATTTTTCATGGGGAGGGCAGTTCCCTAGTTCCTACCTCAGCCCCAGTCTTCCACCACTCCCTGACCTTTCACTTTTTCATTTCTTGTCTGGAGTAAAAACTTGAATATCTATTTTACTGACCCCACTAAAAATTAATGTAGAAGCTATAAAAAATTTAACAAAATTTAATGCTAACCTGGCCATTGGGGGGGTGGTTGCCCCCCTGGATCCACCTCTGGCTTCTGCACAGTTCGCTCTTTGCAAGTTTCACTTATCTCAAAAACTATTTTGGTTGAATGAGTGATGTATAAAATAAGTATAAATATGTCTAAAGCTCTTTCAGCGGCCTTTTCATTTCCTGTGTTGTCTTTTAATTTTATCTTCATATGAGCACTTTACAAGACCTTTAATCTTTATTAATATCAAAACTTGTATCCTAGAAGTGCAAACTGCTAAGGAGGAACACTGATTTCTGGGTGTGCTTTTCTTGGCACTGATATATCTGGCTGTGAAATAAGCATCTGTAGGCTTATGAAATTTTTTTTCTTTTTTTTTTACTTCAGAAGGATAGCAAGCTAAGAACTCAGATTTCATCAAAAGGAATGTGGAATGCCTTTTCTTTCACACAAGAAAAGAAGACATTCCTCATTCTAACCAAAATTGCTAGGAAAATGCTAAAGAATTCCTAAGATAGGTGCTCAGTCATTGGTCTTCTTTGCCATGCTATTCAGTTCTCATCTGCCCTGTTCTCCTTAAACCAAGGAAATTTTGAATGAACTTAGAAAAAATTCCCTGGATTGATATTCCCAATGAATAGGGGATGAATCAAGGAGTAAGCTCATGAAAACCATCTGCAAGAGACGACCAGCTAAAATAATGAATTTAATTGGAAGAGGAGTTAGATGTTGTGGGTCTTGACCAAGAAGGATAGTGTGTTTCCTCCTCTACTACCAGTAGGAGCTTCTTGCACCTTCTCAATATCTAATTTATTTTCAATAATTACTTATCGTATTACTTCAGCCCAAAAAATTAAATGAAAATTTGAGAATAAGTTGAAAACATATGCAGTGTAAGTTTTGCAAAAGTTGCTCTAGAGGGAACAGAGATATTTAGGTTAAAAGTCATTGGTCTTTTTTTTTTTTTGCCATGCTTTATATATATGCATGTATATGTTTCTTGCACTATGTATCTGAATTTGTTCAATGACCAATACTATGGCAGCAAAAGGCTTAAGATTTTCAAGAACCATTGTTTTTAGGAGAGAAGCTGGAAGAGAAGATGGTTTCACTGAATGTCTCATATTTAATAGCAAAAGTAGAATTGCTATAAGTTATAATTGAACATCCACTGGTGTTTATCAGCATGCTCTTTGTACAATGATACCTTGATGGTCCTTTTTAATCCTGATGTCTGGGGTGTTATTACAGGGTTTCCATAAAGTAACTTGACATAATGATTTTTTTTCTCATCGCCAGCTGAAATTTTGTGTTGTCATAGTCTTAAAGAGGACTAAATTCTCTATTCTGGAACACTAATAATATTCATTTTTCTCTATCCCAGGTACCTGAAAAACTCATTTTTTGATAACTGCTGAAAATGCACACCCTGTAGTATTGTTATTATTGCCTCCATCATTATATAGACTAGGACAAAAGACCACAGCTTTTTCATGAAAGAAGATTGCGTTACTTTTCCATAAACTGCAAAAATTTCTGGTGCCTACATGATTACATGCCTTGAGCTATAAAATGTAAAAACTAAGTTTTGTAAATTTTTAATTAAAAATACATTATTAAATAAGTTTTTTTTGCTGCATATATGTATGAATTAGCAAATTCTTAAGGATGAACCCTGGGGTGTGGCTCCAGGGAGAACCCCACAAGCCAATTAGGTCATGCACCTGTTGCCCAAGTCATCACTGTCAAGAAACACTCATCTACAACACTCCTCCCACCCCCTTTCTTTTTCTTCGAGCATAGTCATCACATCAATCCAGATGTGCTCTTTTCCCCATGAATATAGAGGAAAATGTTGCTCTTGTTTACAATTCTGGAAGTAGATTTTTGTCAAATGTAGACACTTGCTATGGCTTTGAGAATCGCATTGACATAGGGGCTCTCCTACTGTTCAAACAGTCCCATCTGTTTGAGCCAGAGGAACAGGAAGACCTTGCAAAAGATGAAAAGAAAGGAAAGGAGGATGACAAGGAAGTGACAGAGCTAGAAAGCAAATGTTTTGGAACCATAGGCATCTCCTGTAGCATAACACCTAAGGGTGAGTATCATTCAAATATTCTATTTTTTTCCTGAATTAAAAATATTTTATGCTCATGGGATGACTTCTACCCAGAACCTGAACTCAAAATTCTTTATGGAAGAGAGGAGGAGAAAAAATTCACCCATGGAATAGAAGAGGTATGTGTATTCATTGATGAAATGAAAAAAATGTGTCAAGCACGTTGCCTTTTTATACGAGATATATAGCCACTGCTATGGATTGTTTTGATGTTATTTTATTTTTGACCTGAAATAGGAGGAACGAGAGGATGAAGAAATTAGCCCAGGTCTCATTGTGCATAGAACCCGATCCAGATCCCAAGAAAAGCCAGTAATTCGTTTGCAGCAGCGTACTGTGATACAAGAATGTAGCAAGTCATGCCGGAAACCATTGAACCTTGATGTCACTAATGACTCTAGACTTGGTAAGGGCCTTGAATGCACATCCCTTAGGAGTGCAGGTACACTTGAATCTCAAGAAAATTATTTTCTTTTGTAGAAATACTTGGTACTCCTGAGGAACCTGACTTGCCAAAATTTTTTAAAATCAAGACAGGGAGTATATCAGGTACTCCAAAATCACCTGAGCTGACAGCTAATGCTTGTACTAATCAGAATAGCACTTTGGGTGCCATCACAGGTAAAGCCATTGATTGGCAAATTTCCCACCCTATTTTTATCTAGATAGTTTTGACTCCATTAACTGATTTGTTTCTGTATAGGTGCCAAATTAACTCCTGATGAGCCTGTGATTTCCCAGATTTTCAAGCAAGAGTCAGATCCAAGGACTCCTAAGTCACCCAAGATCACTCAGCCTCACATTTCTCGTGTTACTGTGAGAGTCCTTGACCGCATTCATCAACTACAAAGTCCCTAAACTTCCTTGTATAAAACATTCATTCATTGGAGATACATGGTGCCCTTTCATACCCCTCTTGACAAAGTTGCCATTGCTGATAATAATGCCTGTCTTTTCAGTTTTATTTTCCTTGTAGGGGAGGGAGGTTGTTTCACAGATGAAGCAAGAATTTGCAACATGAAAATTTCAATAAAGATCACAATTGTCAATTACAATTCACTTAAATATATAGATCACACTGCAATTGCCCATCTCATTAGTTAGAGAATATAAACTGTCTACATCCTGACAGAATCCCACTATCAGTGAGACTTTCTTGATCTTTGAAGATACAGATCTTTCCCTTTAAAGACTAGCTTTCTTGAAGCGCTGCTCCACATCTTTCCAGTTCACAACATTCCATATGTTTTTGACATAGTCAGCACGAACATTCTTGTATTGGAGATAGTAAGCATGCTCCCACACATCAATGCCTAGCAGTGGTACCAATCCTGTAGAGAGAAAGGTTTGTGCAATTATTTTGAACCACAACAAGGTCTGAAGAAGTCATAAACTGACCAGTGGTTCCCTCAAGTGGATCTTGATTGGCACAAGTGGTGATTTTAAGCATCTTGTTTGCCTTGTTGTAACCAAGCCATCCCCAACCAGAGCCCTGCACTGCAGTTGTAACATTGGAAAGCGCAGTCTTCATATTTTCAAAGGATCCAAAGTCCTTCTTGATCTGCTCCATGAGGGCACCTGATGGTTCTCCACCACCATTGGGTGAGAGGTTTTGCCAGAAGATAGAGTGGTTGATGTGACCTCCTCCATTGAATTTCAATGCTGGCTGAAGAGTGACCATGGCTGTCACATCCTCTATAATATAAAAAAAGGGAGAGGGAAATTTATAATTGTGTAAAAGTGTGCAACATGCTCACATGTATCTCAAAGAGCTATCCATCTACTTTAGCAGGGGTTGAGCAAAGATTCTTGCCCTGTCCACCTGCCCATGCATCCCAGGACCCCTGGGACGCACAGCCAAAAGACCTACGACTGCTGGATTGAATATCACTGCTTGGTTATGGCAAATACACATGGATTGCTGGACTTTTACTTTTGGAGAACCCTTCAAGTTTCTTTTGTGCTTCATTAGGAAAGTAACCCCCTTAATTATCAGGGGACCCTTCCATATCAGACCTGAGGGTCCAGGAGACCATACAGCAAGAAACCTAGCACAATCCCTGTTTAGTAATACTCTGAGGGCATTACCTTCACCAAAGTTGAAGGCAATATCACATTCTGTGAGGTGACTTGGAAAATAAGCTGAATGGAACTAAATGTCTGAATATTAAAGAAAGGTTCATGTGAACCTACAAGAGAAATCATGGGAGAGATGACAATCAGTGAAACAAATCTTGAAAAGCCATCAATTCCAGTCTTGCAGACTAGTGGTATCTTTTCATCTCTCAGCCTGATCATGAAGCTTGACTACTTAACCAAAATTTTACTTCTCATGTAGCCTTATCAATGATTCTTTACCTCTATTCCCCTTGAAATTTTGAAGAGACTTTAGATGCAATCGTGCACTTGGAAAATATCATTGAATGTGAGGCCACCATGAAAACACGCCAAACTCTCCTGACTGACTTTTTTAAAGTGATTATACTAAAATAAGTTAGTGTTACAAGATTTGTATTCTTGTATTGTATGTACAATGTTGTAGAACATAGAATCAAAAAAACCTCCATAACTCGAATTTTCATTAACTCGAATTTCCCCTGAGCTTCAAATTATCAAGAGTATCATTATAGTATCATTCATCATTTTCCAATTTTAGGAATATCAGAAATGAAAGCTTGTACAACAAAAGCATAGAGGTGGCAGCACAATCTCAAAATTGTGCCTTTGATTGTCCTTCCTTTGGGCTTTTCACATTCACCTTACTCGAATCGGACCTGGCATCCACTTTCAAATGGTTATCCCAGTGGATGCATCTTAGCTTTACTAAAATTTAGATTTTGTAAGTAAGAAAGCTTTACCATACACAAGCACATCCTGCATCAAAATATTGAGTCTGGAGTCTCGTCACAAGAACTGGATAGCCAACTTTTGTTGCACACATGACCAACACTGGCAGTGACATCACAGATGATATAGACCCATGAACAGATGGGTTTGCCTCCAGTAATCAAGGCCTTCATTCCTAAAAAGGCAAGTGGGTAAGCTGAAGACTAATATGAACAAAATCAATCCTTCATACCTTCCTGTTCTATCCACCTTGTTTTTGAACCTACTCTTCACCCATATACTAGTCAAACTTCTTGGAGTCACTTTCATTTTACTTAGGTAATTTGAGATGCTCACACAACACTGCTAAGTCTGCCAGCCATGCCCTCCATACACTCATCTCAAGGCTGCTTCTCTCTACTGCTGCAGCTCACAAAACTACTCTCTGCAATTCATAGATTGCCTCTGCAATGGAGGGGAGCACTCCATCCATCCACCTCTGCCTTCATAGAATTCAAGAATAATACCCAAGGATATTATTCTTTTATTCACAAAAATCCTCTCCAAATCAGCCTTTTCACTACAGTTGTATCTACATTGCTTCAACCTTCCCCTTTCTTCTCACAGTGAAGTGTTTTTTTTTCCCTTTTGCCTCTGAAAACCTCATAGAGAACATTGTTGGTCTCTAGCAAACCTGTTCCTTATAGACCCAAGCAATATATAAAGCAAAACACAACTTTCTTCATAGAAGGGGTATTTATGGAACTCACTCCCAGATGTTGAGTTCTTTCACTTACTCAACCTTTTGTTTTTATTCATTCAGCAATCAGCAGTAACAACTAAGTGCTGATGCTTCTGGAGAGAGAAAAAGTGTAAAATGGAGTTTGTGCATGTGAGGTGGAGTTTGGAGAGTTAATATGCACACCTCACAAAATGGAGTTTGTGAGGTGTGCATATTAACTTGAAGAGTTGATGGCCAGGAGCATTCTCTCATAGTAAATGCTGTACATTGTTGGCATACCATAACCAAGACCATTCCACCTAGAAATTTAATACCAGCTGATGAAAATTTAGCAGGAATAACTTAATGATCATGAGTGCATCAGCATTTTTCTCAATTTATCCAAGGAACTAGAGGCATTTTTCACATTTCTGAGATCATAGGAGATTACCCTACATTTCTTTCAGATTCACTGCTTAAAATACAATTATAAACACTTCATGTCAGTAGCCCAATTTGCCCAAAAATATAGATTCGTTCCCTTGGCATCTAGGGGATGAAATGTGCTATTTCCTAAATCTCCTATCTTACACTTTGAAATTATACTAATTATATATAGGCTTTGATTTAACTTCATTGTTATTGAAAGGCCCTACATAAAGTGTAGTCTAGGGGTCTGACTTTCTCCAAGAATACCTCACTTTTATTCGCTGCTTCAAACATCTTCTCTTCAGCCACATTAAGGTTGGTAACATAGGTGGCATGATGCTTGGAGTGATGCAGCTGCATGATCTCTGCTGAGATAGTGGGTTCCAATGCACTGTAGTCATATGGTAGATCTGGCAATGTGTGCTTCTGGTACTTGAATGATGCTGGCAGACCTCTTGGGATGAGATGTAACACCCTATGAAAAGAATTCATTGGATGACATGGGAATTCCTTACACATAAGTTTCACATTGCCACCTAGAACATTTTTTTGTATCTGCTCAAATCGAGGGTTGAGGAAAGGTAATTTGTCCAGTATCAGAAAGGGCCAAACAATTTACCTTTAAAAGGGATCTATTCATTATAACCTGTCAGATTGTTAGGAGCTTGGCCTTGCCTTAATCTCAAACTGATATTTTTGAGAGATGTGCAAGGTAGAGAAAGATGCTATAAGTTTGACATAAGACTTCTGCAGCTCTTTGTGACTAATTGTGGCCCTGTTTGGGACTAGACAAACTTGCAGAAAAAAGGGCATTAAGAGGTCAGACAGCTGGACAGGAAAACTATGATTGAGGGGAGAGGGAAAGAAAGAAAGGAAATTCGTGATAGTGCCTTTCATCCTTTCAACCCTCAAAATCCTATAATAATATTTATAAAATAAAAAAAAACTGATTCCATTGACCCACAGCCAGTTTGCTTCTGCGACTTAGTATAAGCCTGAAGAGGCAGGTGGGTAGCTCACTCCATCATCTATGGGAGCTTGGTTGAGACGACCGTACCCTCCAGCATGAATGACTTGATTGACGTGTCCGTCTTCTCATCCTCATTGGCCAGTGCCGCCAAGATCCGACAACCCGCGATTTGAGCGGACACGATTATCAGGCCTAACAGTAAACCTCTCAGTGGAGTGCCGTGGTAGAATAAAGGACTTAGGCTAACCTCTGGGCGAGGCCAGTGATTCCATTGGTGGCAATCATTTCTTGCACTAACGAGAAATTATGCTACAAATGCAAGGAAATATGCGTTAAGATGCCAGCACGTGAAGTGCTCACTGCACTAGGGACGTGAAACGCAGGACCATCTGGTGGTCAATATTGGAATGCACTCTGCGCATGCGCATTAAAGAGATCGCGAACAAGTACACGGAATCATGGCCGCGCACTCTTGAGCAGTTCCGCTTTTCAACTTCAAATATTCTCCGACTGGGTTTTGGATTTTTTTTCTCTTCGTTCGATTGAACTCCATTATGGCAGATCGCCTGACTCAGCTTCAGGATGCTGTCAATTTGCAAGCGGACAATCTCTGCAATAGTATCGGAGTCTTGCAACAACATGCAACGCCAACTCCCTTTCCCGGTGAGCCCTCGGCAGGCGGCGCCCGTCTTTGGAGTTGTGAAAGGATTGGCCAAGGCCTTCTTCCTTAAGATCAATGACCCTTTCCTTCGCAGGTTTCGATAGGGGTGGGAAGACTCCCATGGATCATCAGGCTGCTGAAGATTATGCCCAGCTATTTGCGACTCTTATTGCCAGAACCGCCAAAGACATTGATGTGCTAATTGATTCTCTGCCAAGTGAAGATCTCAGTGGGGAGTTGCAGGCCAGTAGTCTCAGGTTGGTTGGCTCATCTCTTTTGAGCAATGCTTCGAACTGAAACAAAGCTGAAAACGTAAAATATTCCAAACCATAAATGATAATGCAAGTAGGACATTGTTGGACATTCAAGCTGAAGACCTGGTCAGAAGTGAAACAAGTATCCTAAAGTACCCTAAGTTCATGCTTAGTGTTAGACTGAAGCTGTTAACTTTTGAACTGTTGGCATTGTTTTAGTATTGGCAAAAATCATGCCCCTCTCTGGATTTTCAGAATTACTGTAATTTGGTAACTTAATGCTCCCAAAACGTGTATAGTATATTGTACTTGTGATTAAATGTTTGTGAAAGTCCCAACTATGGATATATGCATGAATTCTTTTTGGTGTTGGTAGTTACTCAGGCTTTTTTTATTATGCACTTTTGATTTCAGAAAATTTTGCATTGATATTAATTTTAAAAGTATGTGCTCACATCAAGTGGTAGCATATGTATTTCTGGTATTATTTATTACAGAAAACATCATTCAGATCTTCACTGTGTATTTGAATCTATGAATTTTTTTTTTTCCCCTATTGCCTTCATAACAGCATAACATGCTGGGTTTTAGCTTTAAGAAACACCTTAACACGTTGACGACCAGGCTATTTTTGCTTGTCTGCAGCGTGGGACCACGCGCATTTTTTTTGTCAAAAAATGCGTCCTGCCATCAGGATGCATGGTCCCAGAAAACTTTCTTTTGCCGAGTTTTTTTAAAATGTTGAATTTTTTGAAATTTTTATCAGTAATTACGAAATCATAATCTTCTGGAATGTTCTCAACAGTTCCAGAGGGTATTCATTGAAAAAAAATTTGCATCCTGGCATCAGGATGCATTGTCGCCAACGTGTTAACCCTATGTGTCATTGATGTGTTTTGAAACACAAAATAGTTTTGAGCATATGCCATGCAGTGGATGGTGCCATCTCTCCTCCAGCACATTGCAGCATCACTGGTACTGCCATTGGAGGGGCGGTGGTGCCACCCACTTCATGGCAGATGCCCAAAACCATCATGTGTTTCAAAACATATCTATAATGCATAGGGTTAAACTGCCTACATTCTAAGCTCTTTTTTGTCATGAAATCTTTTGCCTGAATATCATGTCAATTTTCACACATATTCCACAACCTTTATCCATTAACTTTGGGCCTGTGTTTTGCATATACAGGATATTGGAACAAGAGAATCAAGAAGCTGCAAGACAGCTCTCAGAAGTGGTGAGGAAAGGAGAAGCAACCCTGGCCCAGATTCAGGGTGCACTTCATGATATTGCCCAGAGTCAGCTAGAAATGCAAAAACTTCTCTCTCAGACAGAAAAATGATGTTTGCATTTTTCACAAACTGAATCACCTGTGATGGAAGGGTGAAATCTCATTCTGCTTTTATGGGTAAGGCAATGAAAATCGAGCCTGTTGAATTTGGAACAGGAACAAGTCTTCAAACACAGTCAAGCTTTACAGGCCATTTCAAAATACTTTATAGCTGGTACATAAGGCCATTCATTTCTGCAATCTCCAGAATGAGTGATCACCTTGTACCAAACTCCTTCATGGAGACCAGTTAGGAATCTGTTATTGGGACCCAAGTAAAGGGTTGCTTTTGCAGGCCAGATTAGGAAGGGTCGATTTTCATGCACTTACCCTACATTTACAAGAAATGAGATGTACAGATGTACGATTGAGATCATTTTTTTATTCTGTATAAAAAGAGTTCTGAAAAATACCAGGCATATGTCTTCTACACTTTGACTAATGATATAGGAAATACTATACCTTATAAAAAATAGACACAAAGTAGTAGTCTCAATGGACGGAATTGGGTGAGATACACAGATAAAGCTCAAGACAAAAGAGCACATCATTTGCAACCAGTGCTCATTTGCTTCAGTAAAAAGTACAAAGGTTAAAAAAAAGAAGAGGTACAAATGAACATGAACAGTTGAAGGAGCTTCTTGACAATATATCAGATTTAACTCACAGATCAAATAATGCAAGTATGTTTTGCTCATGTGCTCTAACATCACTCAAACAAAACAAGAAATGGCTATGGTTGCAGCAGCAGGGTCAACAAAAGTGGCAGGAGAAGCCAGTTCAATCCGATGGTGGATGCACCAGCCAATCGACACTTCAGGGTGTCATATCTAAGAAAAGCATTAAAAAATATTAGGGAAACTAATTTCACTGGCAGAAACATTTATTGATAGTTCACTACCTATAGGTGTCAAAACAATGTAACTTGTTCACCTTAATAATCAAGTATGTAGTAAAGGTATGGACAAGTGAAGACCTAACCTCATAATATATAAACCAGATGAGGTAATAAGAATTTCTGGTGTTGTGTGCAAGCAAGAGAGACAAATGCCCATGCATTTTTTTCTCACCTGGATTCATATCTTTGACTAGCAAATCTAATTCTGTCATATGAAATTGACAAAGCTCCCATGCAGGATATTTGGAGTCATTAGCCCTCCACTTATAATTTCCTCAGCCTATGTTTTCAAGGTCATCTTGAGATGGTGTGAAAATAACTTTAAAAATTTCATTCATGAGTACTTTTTTATTATTATTACCGAGATTGAAAACTGACCTGACCTGTTGCCTAGTTTACTGGAATATTCCCATTCATTTATTCCTTACTCATGCCCTTTCCTGTCTTTCAACCAATAATTAGTTATTCTTCTCCAAGGAAAGACATCCCCAGTGGTGTTTTAAAACTGCATACCATTTAATTCCTGCAAAAATGACAATTTTACCTCTGTGTATCATTTCCCCCCCCCCCCCCCAAATTACAAAAAGTTGAATGCAAACACTGGACATCCATGTCTTTTGCAATAGGGCACTGCAACTGTTACATCCTGGCTTTGCTTTTGTAAACCATTCCATTACAGGATTCACCAGTAATGAAAGTCAATATAAAATACAAATGTGAAAAAAGTCTTACTTGCATCATATGTAAGTCCTGATACTTATAGGTGCAACATTGAATCATGGCATCTGTGGAATAAACTTGAAATTCATCACATTTATTCATCTGTTTTAAGTAACATTGGCATATAGAAGGAAAACTTCAGGTTAACTGTAATCTTTTATTTTGTGAATGAACTATTAGTGAATTTCAATTTTTTTTTAAATGGAAACTGCTGTTTCCAAAATGTGTGCATCATGTGTAAATGAGGATGTTCTATTTGAAACTACATCAAAATTTAATCAATCAGAAGATCCTGTCTTCACCATGGCTCATTGTTATGTCCAGTGAAGAGTCAGTCGCTGTGTGGAAACCATTCTTAAAGCTCTGAGAGGAGTAGGCTTGAATTTCTTTATGATGTATCATGTAATGTACTCTCTACTGAATATACAGGGTTGGCAAAGAAAAAGTAAGCCACTTGAAAGTTGCTAGAAAATCATTTTTTTTTACTGATTGGCTTGGAAGTTTATTGATATATGCCAAATGGGTCTTTTAAGTACTCTTAAAACTTCATGCACCTATGACTAACCATGCTTAAGTTATGGCATTTTTTGTAAAATTGTCAAAATTCTGAGCATACAGGCAAGTGATTTTTCAAGACAAACACATTTCAATATTGCTTTAAAAATCAGTTTCTACAGATGGATCATCAGGAAAATATTACTGGACAATGCCACATGCATGTTCTTCACTTTCTGAAAAAGTAGTGCAAGAATATGCATGAAATTTCTGGACATTCTCATGCAAATGTTATGAAATTTTCTGGTAGGAGCACCTGTGGGTACCAAAAAAAACTTTCAGAATCTTGCTTTTCTGTCTTATGATGTTGCAAGATAGACCAATAGCATAATTTCTTCCCAGATGCAACCTATACTTTATCTGTTGAAAAGTTGCAATATAATTTATTGTTCTGCTTCATTACATGGTGTGAGATTTTTTAATGATTTTTGGTACACTAGGATGTCTGCACCAGATAATTTCATATTTGCATTGCATGGAAGAAATATCAAGCACATACACTACATTTCCAGATAGTGAAAAACACACATCTGACATCATCCAGTTTAAAAATTTACATGAATTGCAGAACTAATTTTTTAAGCAAAAATCAAGTGAGTTTGTGCTTCACAAATCCCATGCCTGTTCACTCAGAATTTTTACCATTTTGACAAAAAGCGCCAAAACTCAAGCATAGGTAAATGAGCACAAGAAATTTTGCAGAAAACACCAGGCAACTCATCATTAAATTTTCAAGTCAATCAGTTAAAAAATATTCAAATGGCTTACTTTTTTTGGCCAACTCTATAGATGGCAAATCAATAGCAAATTCAGTAGGGGTAGGATTTAACCTACTACCACATATTCATCACCATTCCACATGCTTTTCACATTTTTCAATGCATAAGTGTCAGCACTAAGTTTACAAACTCTGAAAAATAGAAATCTAGGTGTAAAGTATGAAACCTCGAGGCAACACCATGATTAATCAGTAGTAATGTAGAAATAGGTTTGTGATGCATCAAAAGGAGGAATGAGTTCATTATTATGGACCACCCTGCACAGAAGTTGGGAATGCTCAAGTGCACAGTCTGGTACAATGTGACTGTAGTGATCTGGTCATGCTTATGGGAATAAGGTGCTAACTCCAAGCCAAAGGGACAATGTAGCTAGGAACACACAGGACCTGGTAGCTTAACAACTTCCATCCATAGAACAGAGATGAAGAAAGAGGTACACCCAGTGAGGGATGTCAAACTTTAGGCAATTATGTAATGTACTGGTATAAAGGCAACTTGTCTTACCTTGAGGGCTTGTCCTTGACAATGTTCTCATACTCAGACTCCACAAGCTGTCCATCATAATATGTTATGAGATTTTCATATGGGTACTCAAAACCCTGAAGACACTCACATTTGTAGCTTCCAGTGTCAAAGCCTCGACCAAGAATGGGGACGCACTATGAAATAAACGTTGCATTTGTAAAAAAGTACTCCATAGACTACACCAAAAAGAAAAGACACTAACATAGGATGTTTTCCTATCACACTTGTGTGAGTCCTTGAAGACATTGGGGACCCAATAATTGTCTGGACACTGATCAATGTCCATCTGCCAGATGTCCATTGCAACTGTCACTGCTCCCCTATTGATGGTTAGAAAGTTTAATAACCACCTCTTTCATAAAAATGTAACTGCCATTTAATTTATAGTTCATACTCACATGAATTTGAGTTTGTTGCGAAGTGAATCCCAGCCAAAAAAGGGAGCAGCATACATGACGACCCATTGTTGATGGAAGCCATCACAGTCAAAGAATGGAGTGGACCACCATCCATGCTCCAGTTTTGGTGCTCTATTGTGGTCCAGTTATATTACTGTTACTGGAGCCAATACCATTGCAGTGAGAGTTGGTAAGATTGGTAACTATTCCTCACCGGAAACTCATAGGGTAGCGTTCATATTTTCGTACATATTGACCTGAGGAATTTGACCTGATGTGGATCTTGACAAAGAATTCTTCCAGAGACTCCAAGTTTGTAGCCCAACGAGCCTTAAGGTCCTTGAACCACTTCTTGTTGGTGTACACCTCTTCTGCAAGAGTTGACTAACATCAATGTACACATCACGTACAATAAATATATTAAGGCCTCCATTTCTGATCTCACTGGTAGAGTTGAGGCGTGCCATATCATCAATGTTGAATTTTCGAGTATTGAGTTGTGTTTTGTAAGCATATGGTGCAAAGAGAGTCTTGTTGGGAAATGTATCACGGTCCCAATAAACACCAGCTCCCCAGATGCGAGTGTCCCCAAGGAGAAGACTCAGGACTTCACCCATGATCTGGTCCTCTGTCAATGGCTTGTCAGCCAGTCGAAACTCAGCAAACACCTCTGTAGGATCCACAATCTACAACAAAGGATTTAAAATTATACTATCATTTCACGATGGGAAACAAAATTCCATAGAGTTTACAAGATATAAACTGCAGGTGCTATCAGATATATGATCAACTTTACAAAAAGGTGAGAATAATCTAAAAATAAATTGAGAGGTAATTTATGATGCATTAAGACATGAGAAATGATGTAACATCTTATCCAGTCATATATTAGAGGAGTAACATAGAGCTGGTGGCTCTCAGCATGTGGTAGATATAACGACAGGATCCTTTTCAACAATGGACTTGCTAAACATACTTTGCTTGATTTTGAATGCTTTTAGCAACACTTGCTAAAAGCATTCAAAATTGAGGTAATCTGGAAGATTCTATTCTATCCTTGCTAACACAGTCAATTCTTCTGCCAACAGAAACAAATGAACTTTAAACATTTTTTAAATCCCTTGATCCTTGAAAGACCAATGGTCTCGACAATATGGTCAATATGGGTGGCCCCAAAAAAAACATCCTGTTGGATGCTCTATAAAACCTGTCGTGGATGATCTAGGCATGTGATGTCCACATATCATATTGGAAACACCACAAAATTTGTTTTCTGAAAGTTTCATGTATCTGGGTTGTCTGAGTAAAAATTGACAGTTGTTCAAAGCAGAGTCAAAAATGTACATTTTTTTGTGCATGAGGTGGATGGAGTTTCAGCACTGCTCAAATGATTTCTCTCACTTGATGCCATAAAGACTGCTTTTTACGTCAAGTCCTTGTTGCTGTATTCAACATGTAGAATGGTACTATTGTTGCACATCATAACATCAGAATCAATACTACTCAGAATACTACGATGCGAACTGGCATAAAAATATGCATTCATGGTGTCAAGGGAAAGAAATCTTTCAAGCAGTGCTAAAAATCAATCCATCTCGTGTGTGGAAAAAGTACATTTTTGACTCCACTTTGAACAACTGTTGATTTTTATTCAAACAACCTAGGTACATGAAACTTTCAGAAAACAAATTCTGTGACATTTCCAACATGATACATAAACATCGTGATCATCCACAGCAGGTTTTATAAAGCATCAAACAGGACCCTTTTTTTTGGGGCCATCCAGTATGGATCTAGCAGCAACTTTCATTGCTTGGCCTCTGGCACACTTGATGACTCTCTCCTTAGAAACTGGAGTAGTCACTCTGATCAGAAGAAAAAAAAGTTAGTCCAACATTTGAAGGAGGGAATTGGTGAGGTGAACAATTCTAGACCTATTTCTATTTTGTCCACTTAACACTAGAAGGACCAGAACAGTCAATTTGACCACTGCATTAAAAGTAGTATAAAACTATTACTCTGTAACATTTTATTTGCTTTTTCCAGATGTTATTTGGTATTTTCAAGATGTCGATATTAGATGGGAAAAGAGTCATTCCGTGTCAAATCAACACACTTGGAGGGCATTTTTCAGGTGACCCACCTCAGATTTGGATGACATTTGGTATACCTATCAACAATGGTGAGAAACTAATTCACACAAAATATTGGGTTCATTAGACCCTTGGTTCCTTTGGTATGAGGTCACAAAATTTGAGGCTGAAATGCCTTATTCCATACCTTGATTTAGTCTTCTCCTTGAAACTCCGGTCCTAATTGCACTAGAGACTTCATCTTAGGCTCATTTTTTAGTTCTTTTCCAGTCCTTTCCATTGGTACTGATACATTTTGAGAAATGCTAAAAGTTACCATTCAGTAAGGTCTCCATATTGATGACCTTTGACCTCACATTGTCAAAAACAACCCTCTTGAATTTTGATGAGAATTGGATGAAAGGTAGGCAAGATATATGGCTACCTCTGTATCAAATTTTAACTTGGGCGCTTGGTAATTTATGGAGATATCAGGCCATTTGCATGAAATTGATTAACGTGAATATTCAACATTATTATGGGCACCTATGGGAATGCATTTAACAGTGTTATTTCAATTGAACCCAAAGTAAAAATGAGCACTTTAAACTTCATTTTATTTCATGCATACAAATGCTCCATGTGCATGCTTAGCTCCAAAAATACTTTGATGACAGAATGATGGACTCCATCACCTCCAAGCAATAGGTGTCAACAGATAGATCTCTGGACACAGAGGTGAAAAGTGTTGAGGAGTTTCTGGATTACTCCCTTGAAAAGACTTTCTTGAGAAAACATGATTTCATTGCTCAGCAGCAATCTTCATTTCTTCAGGAGACAAAGGAAAACCTTGCTGCGGGAAAGTCATTGTTCTAGATTTTGCAGAGAACTACTCCTTTGTTCTTCAAGATGCTGCACAAGGATTCCATTGGAATAATAATCAGGCTACAATTCATCCTTCTGTTTGCTATTTTAAGATGCCTCACAAAGATGTGAATGATGAAAATGAACTGCAACACTTGAGCTTTATCATCATATCCAATACTCTTATACATGACACAGTTGCAGTTTATACCTTTCAGAAAAGCATCTCCTTTCACTGTTGCATGAAGAGGAGGCAACAGTTGGCCCTATCAAGAAGATTACCTATTTTTCAGATGGTGCAGCTAGCCAGTATGAAAATAAAAAAGAATTTCTGTAACCTCTGCTTTCATGAGGCTGATTTTGGAATTCCAGCAGAGTGGCACTTTTTTGCCACATCACATGGCATAGGCCATGTGATGGTGTGGGTGGCACAGTCAAAAGGGTAGCTGCAAGAGTGAGCCTCTAAGGACCATATGATCTACAAATTCAGACTCCTTGAGATCTCTTTTTGTGGGCCATAGAGAATCTGAGAACTAAAAGATTTCAGTTTGTCCTTGAGACAGAGATCAAAAGAAACAGAAGCTCCAAAGATGGTTTGCAGGCATACAACCAATTCCTGGAACACAAAATCTTCAGTGCTATATTCCTCTATCTTCTACTATCATCAGAGGGAAGCAATTTTCAAAGTCAAGTACATTTGCAGTTGTCAAGTTCAACACTCCAATGGAGATGTCATATTCAAGCATGAGAGGGTTTGTGAAATGTGAATATGGAGGACATTGGTATCTTGCATATGTTCTTGAGAAATTTGAAGACAATGAGGAAATTCTTGTTTCTTTCCTTCATCCACATGGTCCAGCCCCTTCATTTTTCTAAAGTCACAAATCAGATGAACTAAGAGTACATCATAGTCAAGTCCTTTCACTCGTGAATCCCTCAACAGAAACAGGACGTACCTACAAACTGTCCAATGATGAGATGGTGGATGCATCAATATGTCTTCACAAGAACAAGAAATAGAGAATATACTACCATGAAGATCTTTTGACTTGATTTTGCAATTAGCGTATTTTCTTTTTATTGTTTTCCAGTTCTCTGTAGTGCATTCAGCTGAAAGGCATTAATTAGTGCAAGAATATTAATGTAGCAATAATTACTTTTACTTTTTATTCTAGAACTTCTGGAGAGCCAAAAGTAAAATTTAACACAGAGGTAGCCACATGTCTTGCCTGCAAACCAGCCAATTTTTTTCAAAATCTAAAATGGTTGTTTTTTGTAATGTGAGGTCAAAGGTCATTACCATGACCTCTTCACTAAAAATTATCATTTAGCATTTAGCCAAAAACTAGTCATATCTCTGGAAAGGACATGAAAAAAGCTTTCAAACAATCCCAAGATGAGGTCTCTAGCGCAATTAGGGCAGAAATTATGAAGAGAAGACTGTCTCAGGGTGCGACTGGAAGGCATTTAAGCCAAAATATTCATGGCCTCATATCTGAGGAACAAAAGTCAAATGAACCCAATAATTGCTGTGAATCACTTTATAATAGGTACAAATAAGCCTGCCAAATTTCATTCAAATCAGAGGTCACCTTTTAACACCGTGTTGATTTGACACGGAATGACCCTATAGGTGCTGAGAATTTCGATCATGAAAAAGTGTTGCAAGGTCTTTTGGAGGGCAATATATATGGTATTGAAAATAGTTGTTTTACTGGGTGATTTCAGGAGCAGGAGATGCAGGAACTCCGTCCAACGTGACCATTATGAAAAATGGGAGTGGATGAAGTGAAGGATAAATATACCGTGTACATGAAGAGGGAAGTTCCCCCTCCCATTCTCTCCCAATTGGAAGATCTTCTCAGTGCTTCCTGCAAACTTGCTCCATTTGAGTGTCACTACACCAATAAGGGTAGAATGAATTTTGCAGGTTCAAGAATGTAGTGTTCCTTGCAAGTCAGGAGTGGTTATTTAAAGCTGTGAGAAAACAACCATTTCTGTAATCCTCATCTGTGACCTGCATTGCCATTTTAATACTCACTCTCACAGATCTGTTTTCACTTGTGATATAGAAGGAATGAAACTGTTCTTTTATGCTGGCCTTGGCGTTGCCTGTCCTTGCGATTCTAGTCATGGGCTGACTTGCCAAATTCGATTCTTTTGTTTCTTCGCATTATCCAATCTGCAAGTTTCAGTTCCCCACAGAAAGTCATGGGATGGCATTAGCTGTGGATGGAGTTGATTGACATGTGAGTTGCCTAGGTGCTATTGTAGTGTATCCGTGCACGTCATATGGTCATATAAATTCAGGTCAGTTTTTGTCACTGGGATGTGATGATACTCCTCTGCTATTGTGCAAAGGATATCAGAATTTATGTATCCGTTTTATCGGCGCATTAGCTGTTGTGGACGCATGAACGGTACTGTACATTCGCGCAACGCAATTATCTACCACCCCATCTTATTGCCTTGTCGTTTCTCGTATGCGAGCCAACAATGCGGAAATGACACCATCGTAGGCAGTTATCATCGTGAGATTTTTCAATCCTCGATTTTGCAAGTGCGTCTCAGAACTGGGACATGAATCAGGCGTTAATAATTGGAGAGCTGGTGTCGTATGATATTTTTCCCCCCGTAATATTTTTCCCCACCTCCCTTAATGGAAATGAAGGGAGTTCGCCTCGTTCCTCGGCGGCTATTTCTTCCGTGCCTTTTAGTGTTCCGTTTACGCCTCCATCTGCCTCGCTAACGTCTAAACCAGTGTTGACTCCTCAGGGCGATCTTCAAAGCCACATCAAAGATTCAAGCCCCCGGAGGTAAAAGGCAAATGAAGGCCGGAAGAAACATCGTCCTTTGCAGGAGGATGTTCTGCTATGATTTCGTTTGATCAGTTTCTGACAGTAAAGATTATATTCTCTTTTGGCAATCAACAAACTTACAATTTTACTTTTTAAAACGAACTCCCTATTGATCAGTTTCTGACAGTAAAGATTATATTCTCTTTTGGCAATCAACAAACTTACAATTCTACTTTTTAAAACGAACTCCCTTCATTTCCATTAAGGGAGGTGGGGAAAAATATCATATGACACCTGCAACAAATCCGCACCTTAATGGCATGTAACCAGTGTTAGAACTCCTTTCATAATGCCTTCTCACCGATGAAGAGCTCCTGTTGTTTTCTGATTTTGCTTTTTTTTTGTAAAGACCTTGAAAAGGACAAATGACAGTGTACCGCCATATCCTCATTGTTGGCTTACCTAGGGAAGAAGCAGTATGGCGGAGTGGAGGTAATCGCGTGTAGATGCCTATAAACAAAAGCATCATCACGAGGACATGGATTTCATTTTGCTTGAACTTGAGCGAATTTTATCATTATAAGGAGCTAAAAAACGAAATGGATGGATAGACTTGCAGTTCCTCGCCTCTCGATGATGCCGTATTGGCCAGAACACTCATACGAGAGATCGACCGATATATCGGTCGATCTCTAGTAATTATTAAAGTAACTATTAAAGTAATGCACCACGCCTTAATAAACGTATATTCAATTTCTCGATGAATGCTTACTTTCAAAACTTAACGTACATATGTCAAAACTGTACTTACTGTTGTTGAGATTCAATTTCCGCGCCTCAAAAGTCAAAACAGAACGTCCTACCATCAATTTCTAACGTACCTGGAGTTGGACCCTGAGAAAGGAACGATCCATTGCCGTGAATGGGAAGGCGACGAGTCTCGCGGATCGATGCCCGCCCTGTCAGCCATACCAGGCGAAACCGACCAGAATCTTCCCAATGTCTTTCAACGGAGTGTACGTTACTTTTTGAGGCAAGGACGTTGAGTTTTGACGTGAG
This sequence comes from Darwinula stevensoni, assembly GCA_905338385.1. Lineage (NCBI taxonomy): Eukaryota > Metazoa > Arthropoda > Ostracoda > Podocopida > Darwinulidae > Darwinula > Darwinula stevensoni. The sequence goes on from CAJPEV010000273.1 coordinate 39,684, forward strand.
TGTCTTAATATCGATCTAAACGACATCTGCAATGTATTCTATTGGGAAATATGTTTCGGTGAAGGACGTTTGGTACGTATGCCGTATGACAATTGTAAATTGTAGAATAGATGGCACAATATCTGGCCGATGGCTCGTGCCAATACATTGACGTCGTTTCTCTATGAAATTTTTTCATTAACTATTTTTACAGCTTTACAGATCATACACTGAGGGGTTATCCTTTCGTCCTCAACTTCTACTCTGCCAACTAACACAATATAGGCTCCGTTATTAAGTGGATGTGTTTACGGATGTGTGTTTCAACAGTGTTCAACCAGGATCAAATCAGCTTAGATTTATTTCTGTAAACGCCATCAAACAGCCCATAGAGATTATTTTATGTGAGATATATAGACAAGGTGCTGCTTGAAAGCGCACAAATTTATTTCCCCCCCCCCTTCCATTCTTCCTCTCTCGCCTACGTTGAACGGAGAATCAAAAATTTCTGCTCCACAACAGATGTCTCTGCAATCGCAGTTTCCGCCCGTTGGTCCCATTACCATCTTCCCATAGCCTAAAAAGGTCAGACTTATTTTGAGAAGTCACTTGACTTCTGTCGTCATTCAAAAGGGTGCAGGGTGTTGTATCCGATCGAAAACCCCACTACGAGCCAATGGAGCAAGCATAAGTTTGAAAGATTTGGAGATCATAACATGAGATACGCACAATTAAAACTCCTATCTATGAAAAAATTGGGTTCAAAAGTCATGAAACTTTTGCAACCTATGAGTAACAAAAATGACCATAAATGGTCGATAGATGTCACCACCTTGAGGCAATAAGCATCAATTTCCACCCATGCACGACGTGCGTACTCCTGAAGCAGCCAGTGAGGCTAAACTCGGGGCTAAACTCTCTTTTCAACCTTTTTTAGCTGGGTATATTGAACAGAAATGAATCGTTAGTAAATACACAGGATCAGGTATATTTTGATATTACTGAACGATTGTCGGAATTATCGCCTGTCGACTAATTGCTGCATTGAGGTAAGAAACTCTTTCAAGATTTGAGAGGGAAAATTCCGCTCTGACAACTCTGCACGATGAAAGAATTTCCGTGATTGGTTAGAAGGGACTTTTTTGGAGGATATGGATTGTCGTCAGAAGCCATGCATCTGTCGTTGACGCTCATGGAATCCCCCTACTTATCTTTTTCCGTACGTTAGGTTCCGAAAAAGGTACGCAAAGATTTGAAAAATCTCACTTCGAATTTCTCTTTCCGTACGTTAACAACGACATCGGATGTTAAGTTTTTTTAAAGTTCGCAGAGTTTTGGCATTTGTTCAAATAGTTTTGCAAACGTAAGTATCGTATTGAGAAACGGACGTTAGCAATTGGGGAAAACTGTAAGAATCTCCTGTGTTTGTCCTGTAATAAGCTTTTGTATAACTTATTTCAGTCCCATTTTATTACAAAAATAAATGTGTCAGAGTTAAATGGACCACCATATCGAAAGCAAAGAAAGACTAGTCGATTATCAAATTTTTTGGCATATTGTACTGCAGTCGCTGCACTAATAGATATATATTTTTTTATTATAACCCATCTCCAGCAAATATTGGCTACAATCCGAAACTGTAAAAAAAAATTCATTTGACCTCTGATAATCCACGAGGAAGAACGGAAAAGAAATGAATGATGGAAAGGAAAGGTTGCCTGACACACTTGGCCTTTTCAAGGGAAAGCGATCCCCTCCTTTTACACCTTTCTCCAAGGGGACAAAGCTTATGAAGTATCGTCTGATAATCCAATACTTCCGGAGATGTAAAAAGAAGCATACGGTTGGGTATCTGTCGTTCCTGTGTCTATCGAACGGATCGACCTACTGCACAAACTTATAAAACTACTTTTTAAATGGTGCTGGTGAGCTACGTAATATCGACAATGCGATAGACCTACTTATAGCTAAGACTAATGGTTGCATCGCGAAGACTGAAATTATAAAACGTGACTGTACATACTCCGCTGGCATGATTTGCAAAAATAAAGGAAGTCATGTCCCCAAAATCGGAGAAACGATATATTTACGAAAGAACGCTCGTGAAGGGCATTTCAAAGGATGCTATGCCATCCCTGGGAATCAGTTCTTACCAGGATTTCACTTGTTCATATGACAATGGCAAGGTGAGTTTGCACTACGCCACGTTTTCGCAGGCATCAGATTCACTTGAGAAGGTAATGAAGATGTCCTCTCTCTTCAGAATTTTTAGGTATCTGTGGATTATAATTATGTCTATTTCGTCAGGACCTAGAAAATTCAAAATGAAAAAGCGCTGATGCCTGGTATTACGAATCAGAAAAGATGCTACCCGCAGAAGCGGTAATTTCCCGAAGTGTGGAGCATCTCATCCTCATTGTGCTCATGCGCAAGCGCAAGGATGGCAAGCATTCAGGAACTGGCATGCTCAAGGAAGTGCGAAATGAACGCGCAATTCGATGAGAGCCAAGTCGGAATCGTTCTCAGTGTTGGCAAGAAAGAGTTTGCTTTTGAAAACATTGTGGCTTCACGACAGGTTCTTCCTATCCCGCAGGTCTTCCTTTCTTGGTTTCAGACTCTCATATCCGCGGATTTCCTATGGCATGGATTCGCGGATTTCCTATGGCTATTTGCTTCGGCGTGCAAGTCTTAGTGTAGGAAAAATGGAAGGCGGGGAAGAGACAACAGATAAGAATGCGATAAATCCTGAAAATGATAGTGACATATGGACTTCCATCTCTACCACTTGAAAAATGAGGGAAAGTAAAGAGCAATAAAAAGAAGACAATCGCTCCTGCACCTGCTTCTCCATCGCCTGCGCTGGAAGTAAGGATCGTATGCTTGGCTTTTGCTTTCCACACGATGAAATATGGAGTATACGGGTGAATTTCTGGAGTCCATCGCCTTCCCGCCTCTGCCGATTTCGTGACGCAGTAAATGGAACATATGCGTGCCGCCTTTGCGGGACCTGAAGATACCTGACTTTTTATGGAAATGAGGCGAAGGAAGGGGCTGACCCCCAGAGCAGACCAGAGATCGGAGAAAGTTGGAGTAGGAGGCCTACCAAGATCAACCGAGGTCCATCAAAGAATACTCGAAATGCTGTCTTCTTCAGAGTTAGCTTCTTTGACAAAATTCAAGGGGAGATTCTGTCGAGCGTTGGGGCGCCTAGCAGGCGAGGGGCAGAGATTCCTCGATTTTTGACTGCGTTCAAGTGCAGATTTGCTAGTCTGTTAAGCCCTCAACGTTCGGGACGCTAAACTGTGGCTTCCCTCCGAGGAAGCTTTGTTGAGATAAACGACGTTGCTTTCTCTACGCCTTAAACGGAAGATCTCGGACAGATAATGGTCGTCTTGCGAGTGAATTCAGCCGCCCGTAATCTGTCCGTGCTTCTTTTGCGATGTGATTTTCTAGTCCAGAAATCCTTCTAAAAGCGCATCAGGAAACAGAAAAATTAGTGGAATCAAGGAGATAAACCGACCTTACTTTTACGTGCTCGTACATGATGCTGACGTTTACACTCATGAAAGCTGTCGGGAGCGAAAATTCATCTGACCCCATTCGTTTGGGATCGCGGGGCAACCGCCTTTCCTCACTAGGTTCAAGGTTTAAGTTGGGACGTGAAGAGACTATTTCCGCACATATTCACGTTCCGAATCGAGGTCAAGCACTCATCTTAGATGGACCTCCCCTTAAAAATAAATATCTTAAGATATTTATTTTCGGAGAGAGCGTGTTCATCTGCTATTTTTTATTTAGTTAGTTACAGTCATATTGGCCCTCTTTTTTTGGTTTTTTCAATGAAGGCAAGTAACTTCTGAAAGCTATCGACGGAAGGAGCGGGGGCTACATATTCACCTGACGCATTCATCACCCTATGAATATCCGCATACTGTATTCATTCCACAGATTGCGCACGTTCGTTGTGACCCGAGCTATGACTTGATTCGTGGCCCCAAAACACTGAATACATTGTGCGATGACACAAGAACCTGACAAGAGTCTCAGAGATGGAGTGAATCCTACCTTTGTACAAAGATTTTTACCATAGAAGGCGTGCACGGCCAAGTGTTCATTCGCAAAACCGGGAAGATGGAGGTGATTGAGATTGTCTAGGGCAGCGGCGCGCAACCCGCCGCTCGTGGACCTACTTTTAGCGACCCGTTAAGTCTGAAGGGGATGATAAAAATAAGTTACTTTGCGACCCAAGGCCGATCCCAACTTTGGTTGCCCCTTTGTATTAGTTAGAACGAGGATTGTGGGTCCTTTCACTTCCTTCCCGGAATTAATCCTCTCCCCCGAGGGGTTGCAAATGTCTCCAGGGAAGGTGGTTCTCGATGCCAAGGCTATTTTTGGACGTGGGAATTTCCAATGGGTGGAGAAGGCGTGACGGTCGTCAGTTGATCAGCACGACCCTAAGTCACGCGGTCCACTGCACATCCTGAGGGTTGTTAATGGCGATGCCATGTCACCATTGGTGGAAGCTCGCATTAAGAAATTGGCAACCTTGGAGTGCGGTTCGGATCACAACCAGCTGGTACGGAGGAAATATTCCTTTCTCGATTCGCAGTGGCCCTAAGAATTGACGATTGGCGCGCGATATAGAAAACCATTTGAAATCTCGTGCGACACAATTTCAGGCTTTTTCTGTAGTACTCGACGAAAGTGCTGATGTTACTGACACGGCACGACTTGCCATCTTCATCCGCGGGGTGGATGGGGACTTCATTTTAACGGAAGAGATTGCTGCCCTTGTAGGAAAGAAGGATGCCACCACGAGCTTAGATTTATTTCAGGAGTCAATGAAGGTTTTGAAAAGTCTCGGACTTGATTCGAACAAACTACTGTATGTGGCATGACAACGGATGGCGCCTCAGTCACAATCGGCAAGAAGAATAGCTGGACGGCTTTAGCAGCAGAAAAACGTGAAGGTTGGGAATCAATTATGAGGTAATTATGAGTCATTGCATCGTCCACCAGGAAAATCTGTGTGCGAAGTCCGTCCGCATGAAGTATGTTATGACTGTGGTTGTAGCAGCAGTAAATTGCATTCGATCTCGGGGCTTGAACCACCGCCAGTTCCAGACGATGCTGAGTGAGATAGGGGCACAGTACGGAAACGTGCTGTACCACACGGAGGTTCGCTGGCTCAGCGTTCAAGCGGGTGTATGAACTGGAGGACGAAATAGAAATTTTCATGGAATACAAAAGGTAAACCAGCACAGTAGTAGGATTTACAGACGAAGATTGGATGCGGGATTTCGCCTTCCTTATTGACATCACTCAGCATTTGAGCGAGTTGAATCTGAGGCTACAAGGAAAATATCAACCGATCCACCACATGTTTGATCGCATAAAAACATTCGAAACGAAACTTCGACTGTGGGGGTCTCAAATGCGAAAGGGCAACCTAGATGTCTCTTTTCGGGAGCACCTATCAATGCGAACAGCTGTTCTCGAAGATTAAACAGGCAAAATCCAAGATGAGAAGTAGGCTGACGAACGAACATTTGCAAAGTCGTCTGCGAGTGGCCAGTACAAACGTTAAACCTGACATCGACTCACTGGTCCAGCAGAAGCAGTGTCAAGTTTTGCAATAATCAAGGCAACATTTGAAAATAGATATGCCGAATGATAAAGATCCTAATCTAGAAAAATGTGTTCCCTGATTTAACAGAAGAACGAGGGTGAGGGGAGAGAGAGAAAAACCTCTTCTTTTGAATTGAATGGCCCGCGAGCAGAGTCAGACAAACTCATGCGGCCCACTTCCATAAAAGGTTGCACACCCCTGAGTTTAGGGAGAGTGGATACCCAGCTAACACGATAGAATTAGCGCTTGAACGAATGCAGCGCTCGAAAAGTTAGTCTTATTTGATTTTTCAGTGTTCGAGCGATCTTCCGTGATGTGAAATGAACGTTGCCAAAACGTTAACCCTATGAGGAGTGAGTATGCCCGTATACCTCGTATGTACGGGCTGACGTCCTTCTGGCCTTTATATATTCACTATGGGGGATCTTGCAGGCATTAAAAAAACCCACTCCTCCAAATGTCCATTTTGAAAGTATTCGAAGTCACGCTGACTCATTGACGTTGGATAACAGCTATTGCAACTTTTATAATAATATAGCATACCTTTTTTTTAAGAAGAGGCTAAGTCCAAGTTAGGAAAGCGCGCTCACCGGACATATCTCGAGCTTTTAGTCTGTTTAGGATATAAAATGGTAAACGATGCCTTCGCTCCATAAGTAAAGAGAGTGCTAAAAGTAAAATGCTGCCTTCAGAATAAGTACATGATCTTTTATCATTTATTAAATCCGTATTTTATCTTTTTCCCTTTCTACGATGTCTAAGCCCGTCACTCGTGTCCGCATATCTTGCCATCAACGATGGAAAATCCTGGAGAAGGCGTGCAACTTGGTCATTATACCGACGAAGCTCCATAGACCCCCAGCAGAACGTGCCATCGGATAACCCGGGGATTCCACGACTTAAGCCGTGGAATCCAAGTCGTGGAATCCCTGGGTTATCCGGGCCAGATATCTGATTGGAAAGAAAGTTCTCGGAATTTCATGAACAATTATTACAACCCAGTTTATTTAAAAGCAAAATCATCTCAATCATGAATGTAATCACCATTGGCCTCTATCACTTCACGCCAACGTTCATGCAAACTATGGATGCCATTCCAATAGAACTCTGGCGGCTGCGCTACGAAAAAGTTGGCCAAATCGGTTTTCAGGTCGTCTTGGTTGGCGTACTGCTTTCCACCCATGTGACGGTCCAGGGCAACGAAAAGGTGATCATCGGACGGGGCAAGGTCGGGGCTGTAGGGCGGATGCGGCAGCACCTCCCAGCACAGGTCCAGTAACTTTAGATGAGTCTGTCTAGCGGTGTGCGGCCGGGCATCGTCGTGGAGGAGGATGGTTCTCTGTCTTTCTGGGCGTGTTTCAGCCAGTTTCTGCTGCAGCCGATCGAGTTGCTGGCAGTAGTAGGCAGCAGTGATGGTGGTGTTTTGCGGCAACAGCTCAAACATGATGATGCCTTTCGAATCCCAGAAGACCGAGAGCATAATCTTTTTGGGGTGCAACTCCTGACGGGGTTCTCTTTCGGCCGATGCTCCGGCGTCCACCCACTGACGTTTTCGTCGAATGTTGGCATAGAAGGTCCACTTTTCGTCGCCTGTCACCACTGAGTCTAGCCAATCCGTTCGGCGCGAACGTGACAGAAGGGAGATGGCCATGTCTACTCGTCGCTGGCGGTCCCGATCATCCAGCTTGTGGGGTACCCAGCACCCCAACTTTGCCTTCTTGCCAAGCTCAGCCAGATGATGAAGGATAGTTGTATGGGAGACACCCAGCAAGTCCGCAAGCTCTCGCGATGTTTGCCGGTTGTTGGCCTCCAGTGCCTCCTGCAAGGCAGAGTTATCAAACTCCGAAGGACGACCGGTGCGTGGCTGGTCTTCCAGGCTTTCATTTCCTTTCTGGAAGCGACTGTACCAATCATAGGCAGTGCTCTTGGACACAGTGTCCGGGCCAAACGCGGTATTGATGTCAGCGATGGAATTGGCTGCCTTCTTCTTGATTCGGAAGTCATAAAGAAGAAGCAGGCGAACTTGCTCCTTAGTAAGAGGGTAGGGCTGGTTCATGGCTGGAGAGCACCAGGGCTGTAATAATATACGGTTGTATGCCGAAGGACACGACCTACTTATAAACACACGCAGAACATTCTAGCATGCTCTGGAAAAAAATTGTACTGGATATTCAAGAAATTCCGAGAACTTTCTTTCCAATCAGATAATTAGCTGACACTCTTAAGGGGACGCAGTACCCGTTGATTTGGGCTGGCTGGTAAAAAACGCTCTTGGATTCCTAAAAGCTTGGTCCCATACATATGAACGCTATATCAATATCATCCACTCATTGATCTGCTTCTTATGACGGTACTTATAAGTACCGCATCAGTACTAACTAGTACTTGATCTCAGTATCTCGAAAACGGCAGGATTGGTTTAAAAATCCCAAGGTTATTCCACAGAGATGGTCGCTACTGTTACGGATTTGCGAGCGGATGATAAAAAAAATTGGCGTGTTTTCATGGTAGGCGTGCCAAAAGTTTGTGCCATAGAGTTCCATTATAATGGTTTGCTTGCACCTCCAAAAAAAAAAAATAGATGGCAGACCTGTCCCAAGCACTCAAAAAAGGGGCAACGTGAAGAGAGGCCTCCCTTCCTTCCCTCCCCCCTTGAAAAAAAAAAGACTATGCAGTTATGATATATGGACCGATTTGCGCAGAAGTCTTTGATGCGGATACCCTCACATCCGCAAGATAGCCGCCGAAGTATCACTTTTTTCAATGTCATTTTTAGGTTATCAATTATCATGTCTATTCCGCTTTATGGTAGACACGAAGGCAAATTTTGGCTGTGAAGGAAATGGTTTATTCGTTCTGTTGCCTTTCTCGCTGAAGCTCCGAAGACCGGTTCGAAAACAAGGAGAAACTGAATCCTTACTTAGATCAGAACTACTTAGAACTTAGATCAGGACGATATGACGCAAAGACAGCCCCAAGTGACATCCAAATAAACAGAAGTATGACTGCAGGGAGAGGACTAATAAAGGCGGTCAGAATTATTCAATCGATGTTTCGGAGCTTTACATGTCCTATTTCCTCGTCTCACATGCTGGGTGGCATGAAAAAGAATTTCACACCCAAGTGACAATTGAGGAAAACGACTTTCTTTTCTCTCCGACCCCAATACTATTTTCCTATCTAATGTCCCAAATCAGCTTGATTCTGACCCCATGCGCTAGGAAAGGAGAACCTCCCTCCCGGATTTGATGAGCCGGGGTGAGCATTCCCCCTTGAGGAATTCATGTCTAGAAAGGATAGGAAAGGAATAAGCGCAAAGAAACCAAACAGTGAAGGTGACGTCTCATTTCCTTCCTCGGCTTGGAAAGAACGACTTCATCAGTGACCCCTGAGTTCAATGACCTGTTCATGGAAATGAGTTTTCTCTCTGGTATGAGTTGGCAATATAAACTCTTCTATTGCAGCGGTGCCCGACTCAATTTGGCGGGGATCAAATGATTTGGTTCAGATGTGTTTGGGGGCCTCACTAACGACATGCACCACATTTTTAATGCGAACAAGTGAAATTTGCCGTGTGAAATTTCAGAAATTAACTGTTAAAGAGGAAATCACGGGCCGGAGAAAATGAATTGGTGGGTCGGATGTGCCCGCTAGTTGGACACCCGTGCACATAATTTGTTCAAGAACTTTCATGCGATACTGTGGAGCTTTTGCTCTATTGAGTACTGGTGCAGCACGGTGGCTATCAACATTGGAGCCGATGGAGAATCCAGGCCGTCTCTAGATCTATGGTTTGAATACAGTGAAAGATGATTCAACGTGGGCCCTGCAATGAGGAGGACCTCCGATTCAGCCAGGAAATACAGCACCTGGCTTCCAAATAGGAACCATGCTAATTGGTAACTGTAAGCCACATGCTTTATGTCACTATCAACAAAAACTTGAAAACAGCTTAGTTGCAATTACCAATCATCCGATATGTAAGGTCAAAACACTTTATTCTAAGCCTAATATTGGTCTGTAGCATTGCCACTGGACTGGGAAGGAGCAGTGGCGTAGCGAGGGGGGGGGGGGGGGGGGGGGGGGGGGGGGGGGGGCGGCTGCCCCCCCGAG